>CAUYQU010004751.1:0-36616 GCA_963574635.1 Cheracebus regulus
AAGAATTTTGGTCCAGGCGCAGTGGCTCACACCTGTAATCCAAGCACTTTGGAGGCCAAGGCGGGCGGATCACCTGAGGTCGGGAGTTCAAGACCAGCCTGACCAACATGGTGAAACCCCATCTTTAAAAAAAAAAAAAAAAAAGAAGAAGAATTTTGGGAATAAAAGAAAAATGTGTTTAGGTTTTGTTTTTACACTCCAATTGCTACAACAGATATTTTGTCTTTATAAAAGGGTCAGCCCACCCAAATATTAGTTTTCCAAATAGTGACTGAAAAATGAGCATACTAGTTTTAGGGCTTTTGTGCCACAAAACTGCCCAAAGAACTGTCTTTAAGGAAGAGAAAGATGCAGCTAAATTCTTAAGGAGTGCTGGAGAGTTCTCAGCTACTTAAATCAAGTTCGGAGCAAATGTTATAAAAGAGAGGTTTGCTGCCATTGGCTCTCAGCGCTTCCATTTCTTCTTGTCCTTAAGCCAAATATCTTTATCAGGACTTTCTTCATTTCCAAATTCAGATGAATAAAGAGGGTATCAGGTTTGTTCCTGTGTTACCGAGCAGACAGAAGGCATTTGGAGAATTGCTGCGAAGCTATAGTATGTCGGTTGCCTTCTGTGTTAGAAGGCCCTGCCAAATCCCCACAGATGGAACACCAGCCTTTTGAGCTGGCAATATTGTTACTCCTTTGTCTTTAAATCAGAAGGGCATCCAGAGGGAGAAGATATTTAACTATGCCCAGTGTGCGTTTTCTTTTTTGAGACAGATTCTCACTCTGTTGCCCAGGCTGGAGTGCGGTCGTGTGATCTCAGCTCACCACAACCTCTGCCCCTCAGGTTCAAGCAATTCTCCTGCCTCAGTCTCTTGAGTAGCTGGGACTACAGGCGTGTACTACCACACTGGCTAATTTATTATTTTTAGTAGAAACGAGGTTTCACCATGTTGGCCAGGCTGGTCTCGAACTCTGACCTCAGCTGATCCATCCACCTCAGCCTCCCAGAGTTCTGGGATTACAGCCACCACACCTGGCTTTTTTTTTTTTTTTTTTTTTTTTTTTGAGTTGGGGTTTGTTGTCTAGGCTAGAGTGCAGTGGTATGATCACAGCTCACTTCAGCCTCCAACTCCTGGGCTCAAGTGATCTTCCTGCCTCAGTCTCCTGAGTAGGTAGGATTACAGGTATGTGCCAGCACATCTGGCATTTAAAAAATAATTTTGTTTTTGTAGAGCTAGGGTCTTGCTATGTTGCCCAAGCTGGCCTCAAGTTCCTGGTTTCAAGTGATCCTCCTGCTTCAGCCTCCCAAAGTTCTGGGACTACAGGCGTGAGCCACTGTACCTGGCCCTAGTGTGCATTTTCATCTGGCCCCTTTTGCCAGATCCTGCCCTTTTGTAAAATACTAAATGAAATACGAAGATCTCCCTTTTGCAATGGGAGAACCAGGGCATCTGGGTTAAATCCCCAGGTTTCTCATCAGTCAGAGCCTTGAGCAAGAATGCCCAGGAGAGAAAACAACCCTACATGCATTTTAATGGTGTTTGTCATGTTAAATAAGTAATGACATTAGCCTGAGGCTCTCTCCATACTTCAAGTTCTTACGTAGGAAACTACAATCTAACTTAGTACATAAACAAACCAAAACCCAAATTAGGAATATGTATTTTTCTGTAGCAAATATCTGGGTTTCAGCCAGTCACAGGCAGGCAACTGATCAGACCATGCCCAAATAAGGCAGACGCCCAGCTGTAGCCCTTTAGATGATTTCTCTACCTTGCTTCATGTTCAGCCTCTAAAGACTTGCTGCTCACACTGCTTAGTGGTGCTCTCTGAATCTCTCCTGGTTCTTAGTGCTGCCCAGTTCATGGATGGTTCTGAAATAAATGTGGTTAAATTTATTTTGTCTAACGTTTTTCTTTAAACAGTAGCACTCTGGTCCTCAACCACTAGTTGTCCACTTTAGGGGGTGTGTAGAACCTCCAGGTCTCACTGTTCCTGGGGCCAGCCCTCCCAGTGGCACACAATGTATACCATCTTCCAGGAGATCAGATCTCAGCAGAGGATGGTTAAAACAGAGCCTAGAAATGAAGACTGTGGACGCATTACAGGTTGAGCATTCCTGATCCAAAATGCCCCAAATCTAGCACTTTTTGAGTTCTGACATGACGCCTAAAGGAAATATTCATTGGAGAATTTTGGATTTCAGGTTTTTAGATTAGGGATGTTCAGCTGGTATGTATTCTGCAGATATTCCTAAATCTAGGGGAAAAAACTCCGAAATCTGAAACACTTCTAGTCCCAAGCGTTTAGGGAAGGGGCTACTCAACCTATATAATTTCCTCCTTAGTCATCTTGACCCTACCTCGATGCTAGTGTTAGGGAAAGCTGCTCACTTTGGGAACAGGACTGGGAAGGCACCTGGCACATTGCCATGTAGTGGAGTCCCTATAAATTTCAGTTCATCTTCCTTTTCCTCCCATTCTTCCTTTCAGCAAAGCACAGTGAAACTCATGGGTTTGGTGGGCAGAGCTGGGTTTGAATCCCATTGAAGAGTTACTTAGTTCCTCTGAGCCTGTTTCCTCAGTGTCTGATGGTGATTCTACCTTGAAGGATGGAGGCAAGGATTGCATACAGTAAAGCATTAGGCTGTAGCTTGTGGTAGGTGAGATTCTCAGTGGGTGATGGTACCTCCTCTGTTTCTTCCTTACCTTAAAAACCTTATGTATCTCTGTTTCTGGACTAGCTTCTAAGAACTGACCAATGCAGTCCACTAACCAGACATCCCAGTTTAAATAAGAAATGGCATTGCGTACGGGTAATATCTATCAGCATAGAATAGACACACCAGGCTTAATAATAGAAGTTAGGGCATTCTTTTCATATACAGTTAGCTCTGCTATAATATATGTGCTCCTAAAAATCACCATGTGATGCAAAATTATGCGATTAAAAACCAGAGGGGCTAGGCATGTTGATTTGAAAGGCCAAAGTGGGAGGATTGTTTGAGCCCAAGAGTTTAAGACCAGCTCGGGCAAAGCAAGACCCTGTCTATACAAAATAAAAAGATTAGCTGGGCCTGGTGGCGCGTACTTGTTTTCCTAGCTACTTGGGAGGCTGAGGCAGGGGCATCACTTGAACCCAAAAATCAGAGGCTGCAGTGAGCTATGATCACACATTCCACACTCCAGCTTGGGCAATAGAGCAAGACTCTGTCTTTAAAAAAATAATAAGAAGGCCAGGCATGGTGGCTCACGCCTATAATCCCAGCACTTTGGGAGGCCAAGGCGGGTGAATCACGAGGTCAGGAGATTGAGACCATCCTGGCCAACATGGTGAAACCCCTAAAATACAAAAAATTAGCCAGGTGTGGTGGCATATGCCTGTAGTCCCAGCTACTCGGCAGGCTGAGGCAGGGGAATCGCTTGAACCCAGGGAGCGGAGGTTGCAGTGAGCTGAGATTGCGCCACTGCACTCCAGCCTGGCAACAGAGCAAGACTTGTTCTCAAAAAAATAATAATAATAACAGAAAAGAAAAATATGTTAAAAGGATAAAAAACACAGGGCTTATGGGGAACAATGAGTAGGAATGTAATGCTAAAAAAATTTGTCAGTGACACATTAAAAAAAAATAGGAACCTAATAATGATAGCACAGTTTTACACATGTTAAATGATTACAAAATAGATAACACTACAGTAAATACAGCATTTTCTCTTGAGAAGACCTGAAATCTGCTTGTGGAAACAGGTGCCGGAAGTCGGAGCTCGTATTACTGTGAACTGGTACCCCGAGGGCGATCTGAGATCAGATGGGAGTTGTAACTCCAGATGTGGACGGTGTGGCCTATTAACACATTGCAAACTGAGGAGGCTGCTAGATGCCTGTGGGTTTTGTGTATTCTTGTATAACCTGGTTTAGCTGGGGGAAGTTTTCTATGTTCATCTAGTGTTTCGCACAGACAAAGTCATGCATAAGCAAACAGAACTCTGATTATGCTCACATCGTCCCCTTCTGTATCAATAGCACTGGAACACATTTGCATTTTCAAAGCAAGCATGACAGCAGGACTGACTATAGTAGCTTCCCAGAAAAGGTCAGTTTCTCCTAGACAGTACCCAAAAGTAGAAATAAATAAATTCAGTGTAAAACATAAAGGTTCTCAGCACCATTAATATCCTTGACAAAGTGGTAAGGATTATATAAATACATCTTACATCCTTTATGTATAGGTTACTATATTCTGGGTAAGTACAGTTATTGTCAGACTGCATGCAAATAACAGGAGTGTGGGGATGAGTGTTCCTTGGCTGTATTTTGTACTGAGCAGGTGTGTGTATTATCTCTGAGTCACCTGCTACCTTGTCATTCTTTCAGTAGTGCAGATAAGCCACCCTCAGTACCGTGATTAACTTACAAACAGACTTGACGTCATAGTAGAGCAGTATAAAATACCACTATGTTGTGTTTCTGTATTCACCCGGATCTCTTTTAAGATACTCTGTAAATAAATCCTATAGTACAAAAATAAATGTGAGCATGAATATATATGATGCTAGGAGAACAGAGGTTGTCATAGAATCTGTGACTTTAAGCTGGGTGCGGTGGTTCACTCCTGTAATCCCAGCACTTTGGAAGGCCAAGGTAGGCAGATCGCTTGAGCTTAGGAGTTCCAGACCAGCGTGGGCAACAGGGTAAAACCCTGTATCTACCAAAAATACAAAAAGCAAACAAAAAAAATAGCTGAGTATGGTGGTGTGTGCCTGTAGTCCCAGCTACTCGGGAGGCTGAGGTTGGAGGATTACTTGAGCCTGGGAGGCGGAGGTTGGAGTGAACTGAGATTGTGCCACTGCACTTCAGCCTGGGCAACAGAGTGAGAGCCTATCTCATTAAAAAAAAAAAAATCTGTGACTTTAACAGGTTGGGGAGATGAAAAAGGCTGGAGGGTCTATAGATGATCTTTAGGTGGGGTCTGTAAAACCCAGAAATGGCAACACAAATTTTTGTCATAAGTACATGTTCAAAGGAAAGGGTCCTCAGCTTTTATCACCGTCCTAAAGGGATCTTGGATTGTGAAATGGTGGAGAAATGCTGAATTAAAAAAAAAAAATCCATGGACTATATATTTCTACAGGTCATTTAGGGAAATTTAGAGTTATCTATAGTAAATCCTTGGTCCATTGATTCCATCCAGGGGAGCTATTGTAGTTTCTTCAAGAAGCACTCCTGGCTGGCACCCTCAGCCACAGCAGAAACTGGCTGCACCATTGGGTTGATCGTACATATCATCTTTGATGCTTCCTCTAAATTAGCCACACGGATGGTGAAGGTCTTGCTTTCTAACAGGGGCCTATGCCTTTCCATTGTGTGTCTCATGCCACCCTGGACTTTAATTTTCAGATGGGAACAGCGAGAGCTGCCCAACGGACGTGTCTATTATGTTGACCACAATACCAAGACCACCACCTGGGAGCGGCCCCTTCCTCCAGGGTAAGTCATCGACTGAGAAGACCTGAGACTGGAACTGACACCATGAGTCACCCAATGGCTTCTTGAAACGGTCCATTTCTGCAGAGGTAGCATAGCACAGTGACATTTATCCCAGGTCACTTGATTGTTTTCCTGTCCGCTTACCTTAATACTGCCCCCATGTCTTAGGACATATTAGAATTATTAGAGGATCTCTGGGAAACAAAAGGCGTACGGGAGACCAAGATACAGTGTTGATGCATTTCACCGTACCCTGTGCCCAGCCTGTCCCTAAAGGCAGAGTGCTTCTCATTGGGCAGGGCTTTGTGAGAAAGCCGCTGAGTTATCCAAAACCAAAGGACGAAAGAGGCTTCCAAGAGAGGGAAGTTCCCTTTCTGTCCACATGTATCTTGTGGTCCCGAGAGCTTTCAAAAGGGAATGTGTTCTGCTCTCAAGAAATAATCACCTCCCAGTAAAGTAGCCATGAAGGGCTCCTGTATCACACTTCCCCGCCCTGAGTTTGTGGAGGGAGAGGCTGTTGGAAGTGGTGACTCTCAGGAGAGCCCCTGTGCCTTGTTTTGTTCAGCTGTCGGGTGTGTGCCACACATGTCCCACCTCGTCTTCTGGTCCTATCATTCTCCATGGCTGGGCTGCTTTTAGCTCCAGCTTTCTAGTAGAATGCTTGAGTTTTCCTTTTTTCCTTACCTCCTGGAGGATGAAACTCACAACCTGTCATCATCAGTACTCACTCTTCCACTTAAGAAGTTACCAAAGTTAAACATGAACTTCTCTCATTAAAAAAAAAAACAAAACAAGTTAGCATTTTATGAAAATGTTCTTATTATGGAAAATTTCAAATAGATGTAGAGAGACTAATATTACAAACTCCCACATACTCAACATTTAGCTTCAAAAATTATCAACTCATGGTGGGTTTTGTTTCATCCGTACCAGGTGTCAGCACACTGTGATGGCCTGTGGACATCTGATTGTTTTTGTAAGAAAAGTGTTATTGGAACACAGCCACACGTATTTGTTGACTTCTTGTTTATGGCTGCTTTTGTACTTCAGTGGCACAGTTGAGTAATTGCCGCAGACTCTATGGCCTGCAAAGCCTAAAATAATCACTTTGTTGCCTGATACCTGTTATCCCAGCACTTTGGAAGGCTGAAGTTGGTAGATCATCTGAGGTCAGGAGTTTGAGACCAGCCTGGCCAACATAGTGAAATCCTGTCTCTACTAAAAATACAAAAAATTAGCCGGACATGGTGGCAGGCACCTGTAATCCCAGCTACTCAGGAGGCTGAGGCAGGAGAATCACTTGAACCTGGGAGGCAGAGGTTGCAGTGAGTTGAGATCACACCACTGCACTCCAGCTCGGGCAACAAGAGTAAAAACTCTGTCTCAAATAAAGTAATATTAATAATAATAATAATTACTTTGTGTGGCCCTTTATAGAAAAAATTTGCTAGCTCCTGATCTGTAACCCTCCACTCACCCATCCCCCACACCCTGATCTAGGTAATTTTGAAGCAAATCCCAAACATCACATCATTTATTCATGTTTCAGTATATATTTCTAAACTGTATTCTTTTATTAAAAATAAATCTCCAGTATCAATAACAGTATTTTGTTTACATTATCAAATACCCAGTCAGTATTTGATTTTCTATAATTGTTTCACAGATTAAACATTGATCTTAACAGTATGTGTTACATACTGTTATGTATTTATACATAAATATTTATGTATTATAAAGTACTTTGTGTACGTTGTAACAGGTACACTTTAAAACAGCAGGAGCTCTGTATGTCTCTTGGCTCCTTCTTAATCTCTCTGGTCTAGGAGGTAGTAGACCTTGACCTAATGAGCATTTGCATGGAATTTAAGTAAAGATATTCAATGATATCTTCTAAGGGTGACCGGGGACTTACTGTCCTCCAGGTGTTGAAGTGGGGTGCTACTAATCAAACCATCTTGTTTCCAGGGTAGTTTTCATGTTTTCCTGGGAGATGGCCATCTTTACACCCTGTATAGCTTACTAGCTCTTCCTGAGTTCTAGGCCAAGAGCTTCTAGCACTCATTTCTGCTCTGTAATCACAGGGGATCCAGAGGGAACAGAATGAATGCTTAAGCTTTCATTGCTCATTAATGGCAGAAGTCCTGCCATTAATTAAGAATTAATTAATTAAGAATTAACTAAGAATTATTAGCCATGGTGAAAACAATTTTGAAGCTACAGATGGAACTATGATCTCAACAGACCTAGTCCCTGGAGAGCAAGATTGAACCAACAACTCACTTTATCATGGCCATCCCTGTATAGGAAACCCACAGAAACTTGTATGAGAACAGGTCCTTTTACCCAGGAGTGATAAAGTATTGGACCTGGTAGCTCAGGGTGAATAATGCATCCATTTGCTCTTCAGTCACTCTTAAGAAATGCTCAGATCAGAGGTAAGCAAAGAGTGATCACTGTGAAACAGCAGGATTGAGGAGACCTCACAGACGAAAGTGGCTCCAACTCTTGCAGGAAGATGATCCAGGCTGCGGGGACAGTGGAGCTGCCCACCTGCATATGGGAATGGAAAGCATGTGTCTGGGGAAGGATGCATGGGTGGTTATGCTGGAGTGGAGGGGTTGTGTGAAGTAAAGATGCTCAGGGTGTGCCCAGCGGGGCTCTCGGGTTTGGTGGAGGAAGGGCTGACTGGGCCTCCAGTCACTGTTCTGTGCAAGATTTTGGCTGAAATAAAGAGCCAAATTTCTAAGAAGCAGAAATTCTTAGAAGAATTCTTAGAAGTCGGAAATTCACCATAGCAGAGCACTTCTAGTTAAACCTGTGGCCTGAGCATGTGTTTATTTCTGTTCTTCCTGCAAACCCACTAAAATAGTAATAAAGGTATCAAAAAAGTGTAAACCTTCAACAGTAAAGGAATGGAAGAGGAGAAACAGCATATGGAAGATGTTAATCAAAGTTTAGTTGCTGATAGATAAATGGCAGAGCTCAGAGAACTGAAACCCACGCCTGTAGGATGAGGAATCCACCAGGAAGCTGGCCGATTTGCACCGTGGAGCCCTGGAAAGCCTCAGCGATTAGAGGCCCAAGGATGGGTGTGAAATGAGAGGAAAACTTCATTGGTTTTAGATCAGTTGGAAGATGAGTTGGAAATCTGTGCAGGCAGTTAGATTCCCAGGTTGTCAACCATCACTTCCATTCCTCCACCACACGTGCATGTGTGTGCTTGCACATACACAGACACACCCTCATGACTGCCTCTGACCTTGAGAAGCTGCGGAGAGATCAGGAGGACCAGATCTGGGGACACAAACTATAGCTGAAGGCAAGGATGAACTCAGAAACAGGAGATTAAGTACAGCTACTATCTCCATTCTCCAGGCTGAAAATTGCAAGGTAGTTTTGTTTGTTTGTTTGTTTTTGCTGGGGAAAGTCATCAGTCTAAGAGAAAGAAACATAGATTGTGATCTTTGGGAACCTTCCAGTGAAATAGCTGAGTCTCTTCCTGGTCACTCTACTGTGAAGCCACAGTCTACAGCCCCACCTGAGGATACAGAACTTAGACAGTGTTTTAGTGGCTCACTGTTAAATGTGAATGAACACAGCTGGGTACGGTGGCTCACACCTATAATTGTAGAACTTCCAGAGGCCAAGGCAGGAGGATCACTGAAGTCCAGGAGTTTGAGACTAGCCTGGGCAACCTAGGGAGAACTAGTCTCTAAAAAAAAACAGATTTTTTTTTTTTTTTTGAGATGGGATTTTCATTCCTGTCGCCCAGGCTGGAGTGCAATGGCGCGATACTGGCTCACTGCATCCTCCACCTCCCGGGTTCAAGCTCTTCTCCTGCCTTAGCCTCCCAAGTATGGGATTACAGGCACGTGCCACCATGCCCAGCTAATTTTTTATTTTTATTTTTTAGTAGAGACGGAGTTTTACCATGTTGGCCAGGCTGGTCTTGAACTCCTGACCTTAGGTGATCCACCTGCCTTGGCCTCCCAAAGTGCTGGGATTATTGGTATGAGCCACTGTACCTAAAAAAAATTTTTTTAAATTAGCTGAGCTACTCAGGAGACTGAGGTGGGAGGATCACTTGGGCCTGGAAAGTTGAGGCTGCAGTGAGCCGTGATTGTGCCACTGCATTCCAGCCTGGGCAGCAGAGCAAGACCCTGTCTCAAAAATAATAAATAAAAATAAATGTGAACAAATAGCCAAAGTTTAGCAGACAGAAAAAAGAGACTTGTTGAAAACAAATAGGAAGCTAAAAAACAGCTTTGGAAAGGAAAGCCACATGGCAATTGAGCTCTTCAAAGATGGGAGAAAGTATGGCATCTGAGCAACAAGGACAGGAGGCTGTGATATCGACCACGCAGAAAACAAGAGCTTTTAGAAATTAATATGATGACAGAAATGAAAAATTCAGTAGAATTATTGAAAGGTAAATTTGGGCTGGGCACGGTGGCTCACACCTGTAATGCCAGCACTTTGGGCTGCCGAGGCAGGCAAATCACCTGAGATCAGAAATTCGAGACTAGCTTAGCCAACATGGTAAAACCCCATCTCTACTAAAAATACAAAAAATTAGCCGGGCATGGTGGCGGGCGCCTGTAATCCCAACTACTCAGGAGGTTGAGGCAGGAGAATCCCTTGACCCCGGGAGGTGGAGGTTACAGTGAGCCAAGATTGCGCCATTATGCTCCAGCCTGGGCAACAGAGTGAGACTCCATCTCAAAAAAAAGATAAATTTGGAGATGATAAGATGAGAAGATGTAGATGTGACCAAGACATTCTATATTTGAAGAATAGTTCTTCACCAAGAAAGAACAGAGAAACAGTCAATAGGAAATGATTAGAAAAGAAAATTGCCAGAACTGAAGCATCCAGATTCAAACAGCTCACCACATGCCTAACCCAGAGGATTAAAAAGAAGACTCACCCCAAGGCTCATCTGACTGAATTTCCGAGTGCCAAGAGACAACCTCAGAAACTTCCAGAGGGAAAAAGCAGAGTACCTAGAAAGGGTCAGGAACCAAGAGTGCCATCCTCCTTCTCAACAGCTGTAGAGCAAGACCTTCACAATTCCGATGGAAAATGATTTCCTGCCGGGTGCGGTGGCTCAAACATTGAATCCCAGCACTTTGGGAGGCCACGGCAGGAGGATCGTTTGAGTCCAGGAGTCCGAGTCCAGCCTGGGCAACATAGTGAGACACTGTCTCTTCAAAAAACAAAAAATTAGCCCAGCATGGTGATGCGTGTCTGTAGTTCTAACTATGTGGGAGGCTGAGGTGGGAGGATCGCTTGAGCTGGGAAGTCAAGGCTGCAGCAAGCCGTGATCATGCCACTGCACTTCAGCTTGGGCAACAAAGCAAGACCCTTTCTCAAACAAACAAACGATTCCCTGTCTAGAAATCAACTTTGAGTTATTTTAACTTTTGAATATGAGAGTAGAAATAAAGGCATCTTCAGACATTCTGGGCTTCAAAAAATTAATCTTGGTACATCCTTTCTCAGAAGCTCCTCCATGATTTATTCCACCAAATCCCACCAGGAAACCAAGAAAGAAGAATGAATGAGATTCAAGACACAGGGAACTTAACCCCGAGGATGTGGAAGCTGCCAGAGGAGGAGGAGGGAGGACGACTCAGGTCAATGACACAGAACAGGTGTGATATGGACACACAACCATCCACATCAGATGAAGGAGAGATGTGGCCAAGAGAGTAAAGCCACTGCCAGGCCACCGTCCCGTCTGAGAACCTGGGGAGGCATCAGTGATAGGTTCTTGAAAACCACACCGAAGGAAACAAGGGGGTTCTTACCTCCAGAAAAAAGAAAAAAGTTATTACAAGTAAGGAAATGTACTTACAGTATTCTACATTGTCATGATCCAAAGCCTGAATATTGATTTAGTGGTGATTTTCCGAATGAAGAGGATGAGGGGAGGAGATAGTAGAGCATGTGTTGAGGGATGGACTACAATGCCGACATCCTCATTCCTCACCTTTGGTAGTAGAAAGTCCATAAGCCCATGGCAAATATGGCAAAAATCAAGAAATAATGAGCCAAGCTTGGTGGTGCACTTCTGTAGTCTCAGCTACTCAGGAGGCTGAGGCTGGAGGACAGCTTGAGTCCAGGAGTACAAATCCAGTTTGGATAACATAGTGAGGCCCTGTCTCTGTGTGAAGGAAAAGACAAAAAGCAATGAAATAGACATGTTATTTAGAGACATAGATGTACACATATACTAGTAGAAGCAATTGAGAGTTGAAAGTGGTTGCCTTTGGAGAACAAGAGTCAGCAATGGGGCAAGAGACCACAGTTTTTCATTCTCTTCCCTGCAGTCCTATTTGTGTCTCAAAACTATGTATATACGACTTCGGGCTGGGTGCAGGGGCTCACACCTGTCATCTCAGCACATTGGGAAGCTGAGGCGAGAGGATTGCTTGAGCCCAAAATTGCTTTGAGACTAGCCTGAGCAATATGGGGAGACGCCCATCTCTACAAAGTTTTCTTTTAAAAATTAGTTGAGTGTGGTGGTGCATGCCTGTGGTCCCAGCTACTCAGGAGGCTGAGGTAGGAGGATCACTTGAGCCCGGGAGGTGAGGCTGCAGTGAGCCATGATCCTGCTACTCTACTCAAGCCCGGACTAACAGAGTGAGACCCTGTCAAAAAAAAAAAAAAAAATAAAAAAAAAATTCTTTGGTAACAAGTAAAAATAAATAAAAATTACTAGTTTAGACAAATTAAGAGAAAGGTAGGCAGGTTCCAGACTTTTGTGAGCCTTGCGTACTTACTGAAGGATTTTGACTCAAGGGCAGTGGGGAGTCAATTGAAGTGCTGTTGTTTTTTTGAGACAGGATCTCACTCTGTCGCCCATGCTGGAGTGCAGTGGCATAATCATAGTTCACTGTAGCCTTGACCTCCCAGGCTCAAGCAGTCCTCCCGCCTCAGCCTCCCAAGTAGCTGGGACCAGGAACGCACATGGCACCACCCCCAGCTAGTCACCCTCTGTTGCCTAGGCTGCTGAATTGAAGGTTTTGAGCAGGAGTGTGACCCAAGGGCTCAGTCTAGTGTGTTACTCTGATGGCTGTTTATAGGCTGGGTGGTGTGGGGAGGTTAGTTCCAGGGTAGGTGCAGCAGTCCACAGTAAGGTGGTACAGATCTGGGCATAGGAATGGAAAATGGAAGGTGAAGGGCAGGGAGACAGTGAAAAAGAAGCAGGCAGGCTGAGTGATTTACTGCTGTCAGCGGAAATGATGTCGACTGGTTTCATCCCTGGGAGGAGAATGGACACAAGGAAACTGAGGAAAGGCTTGGGTGTGGGAGAGAGCTGTGGCATTCAGCTGAGTGAAGAGTGATAGCGGCTGTGTAGGTGAGGCACTCTAGCGGCCAGAATCCAGACAAAATCTGGGAACCAACCGTGGGATCCAGGAACCGCTTGAGGGGAAACCATTAGGGAGGCCTTGAGTTTAAAAAAAATCATTGAGGCCGAGTGCAGTGGCTCACACCTGTAATCCCAGGACTTTGGGAGGCTGAGGTAGAGGATCGTTTGAGTCCATGAGTTTGAGACCAGTCTGGGCAATATGGTGAAACTCTGTCTCTACTAAAAATGTAAACAGTGAGACTCTGACTCAAAACAGAACAAAACCAAAGACCGTGCAACATGTTTTCATTGGCACCTTATATCAAGAGAGTCTCAGTTGCAAGTAACAAAAGTTGTGATCAAAATTGGCTTAAATAATGAAAAGAATGTATTGGTTCATGTAACTGAAAATTCTAGATATCAATCCTGATTCCAAGTGAAGCTTGAGCTACTCAACAATATCGCCAAGGATTTGCCTTTTCTGCCATTTTTCTGCTCTGCCATCCACTGGGTCAACTTCCTGTTGTCTTTGGGTCCAAAATAATAGCCAGTGGCCCCCAGGACCGCATGCTTCCTCAGTTGGATGCAGAAAGGATGAGGGACTATTATTTTTTCTAGATTTGCTAGCACAGTCCTGAGGTTGGCTGTGGCTGGCTCAGCATAGATCACATGTGCACTTCTGGTCCAGGCAACCACGCAACTTTGAGGTTGGAAACAGAGTCAGCTTCCCCAGAACCACATGGATCCCCAAATTAGAAATGGAGAGCTAATGGCAAGGAGGGATTGGGTGCAGCAGAGGCAACCGCAGATGTCTGCTGTAATCAGCTAAGCCCCAGCTGCCACTGTGTCGGGGCCTCCCCGGCTGTGCTCACTTTCCATCCTGAGACTTTTCTAGAATTGGAGGATGGAAGTGGGGTGGTCATTATATTCATTCTGCGGTTCCTGTTTCCAGCTGGGAAAAACGCACAGATCCCCGAGGCAGATTTTACTATGTGGATCATAATACTCGGACCACCACCTGGCAGCGCCCGACCGCAGAGTACGTGCGCAACTACGAGCAGTGGCAGTCACAGCGGAACCAGCTCCAGGGGGCCATGCAGCACTTCAGCCAAAGATTCCTCTACCAGGTGAGAGAGTAGGTGCGTGCCACGCAGTGGGGGCGCCTCCCTGCACTTTCGATTTCGGATGCACAGCCTCAGGCTTCTCTGTTGACCTGCCTGGTGAGCAGGAAAACGGCGTCTGGCAACATCAGTGCTCTGCCCCTGGAGATTTTACTCATCACAGCGAAATTCCTCAAATTCCAGTGTTCCTCTCTCAGCAACTCCGTGTCTAGCCTCTGTGTTTAAGGAATCAACATGTCTAAACCAAATTCCCCATCTTTCTTCCAAGACCAGCTTTCCTTTCTGCCCCCTCCATTCAAGTCCATTTTCCCTGACTTGGACCCTGAAGGTCAGCTTCGACTTCTCCCATCCCTCACCTTTCCAGAGCAAATCAGTCACCAGGCAACATAGTGAGACTCCGTCTCTTAAAAAACAAAAACAGAAACAAAAACTGCTACTGTTTTTTGTTAGAACTTTATTATCTGACAAATTCTCAGGGATGAAGGATCCGTACGGCTCATCTGGATGAGGGATTAGCAAATAATACCCCATGGACCAAACTAGCCTGCCTCTTAATTTTCTTAATGAAGTTTCATTGAAACATAAGCACCTCCAGCATTGGCTGCTTTCATGGCACAGCAGTAGGATGAAGTATCACAGTAAAGACCGTATAGCTCAGAAATCCTAAGGTAACCTAAGCTTACTGTGTGGCTCTTTGCAGAAAACATCTGTTGACCTTTGGTCTAGCTAAGCCTCCTTCTGTCTGATGCTTGATCATCTTCTGCCCCTTCCCATCTGAATTGCTGGAGCAGCCTCTAAGTTGTTCTCTCCATTGGCCTTCTCTCTCTTCCAATCCATCTGGCCGAATAGCAATCTTCAGATGTTACTGTCATTGCATCAGTTTTCTGGCTCCAAATCTTCTGTGGTCATTACCTAAAGAGCAACATTTAAATTTTTTTTTTCTTTTTTTCTCTTTTTTGAGATGGAATCTTGCTCTGTTCCCTAGGCTGGAGCGCAGTGGCACAATCTCGGCTCACTGCAACCTCTGCCTCCCAGGTTCAAGCGATTCTCCCGCCTCAGCCTCCTGAGTTGCTGGGATTACAGGCGCCCGCCACCCCACCAGGCTGATTTTTGTATTTTTAGTAGAGATGGGGTTTCACCATATTGGCCAGGCTGCTCTCAAACTCCTGACCTCAAGTGATCCACCTTCGTTGGCCTCCCAAAGAGCTGAGATTACAGGTGTGGGTCACTGCACTCAGCCCATGGACCCCCGACTTTTAACCATCAGCCATAAGTCACCGTAGCGTCTCCCTTGGTTAGTTCTGTCTGCGAGGATGGATTGGTCATCGTACAGGAAGGAAACCACAGAGGACCTCAGTTTCCTTAGCAGGGGTGAGCAGGGAGTGTGGTGTTTATCTTAGTAAGTTGCCTCCAGGATTGATGGTCATGTCCCTTTACAGCCAGGGCCCTGCTGTCTAGCCCAGTGCAACACTGAAGACATTCTTGGACCAGGCTTCCCACCCATGCCTGCCACACATGCCTGGCATCCACTTCTGGCACATTTCAGAATTGGATGGAATCTGGTCTTTCACCACATTTCAGAGATTTCTCCTTTTGAGCTGGGGCCCAAAGACTTTGCCTGCCATTTTCTTGGGTGGTCGTGATTGCAAAACTGGGAAGGTCTGGGGCATCTTTCTTTGTCCTATCTGTCCTTTGACGTAGAGACAAGGACATATTTAGGAGTGTCACGTGGTTTTGTCTACCTGATTATCCAACTTTTCTCATTAAAAAAATAATAATAATTGAACCAAGTGTTGTGGTGCATGCTTGTAATCCTAGCAACTTGGAAAGCTGGTGGGTGGGAGGATCACTTGATCCCAGGAGTTCGAGGCTGCAGTGACCTATGATCGTGCCTCTGCACTCCGACCTAGATGACAGTAACAGCCTGTCTCAATAAATAAATAAATAAAATAAAATGCATTAAAGCAATTTTTCCCCCCTTAACAGCCACCAATTAGGTTCTGTAGGTTGACCAAGATGTCGGTGTGTGAAAGGGGAGATTCCCAGATTCTGGAGCTCACATCTGCTTGGTCTCTTTGGAGCCTTCATTCCTTTTGCTTGCCTCTCTTGGCGACATTATTCTGGGTTTATAGAGATAGAACTTTGACTTAGAGAGTTCCCTAGAAGTAAAAATTAAACATTAAAAAATCTTTCTTTCTGAGTACTCTAAAATGGTTTTCTCTGTCTCGCTGGAGACGTGGGAGGGTTCTGCACGGAGGTGATGGTTACCTTTTCTCCATGAAACAAGCTTCATATTGAAAAATGAGGCAGGAATCTTTCTTTGGTCTGCTTTCAATGTCTGTTGATTTTCCTCCGCTGTTGGCATTGGTTTTCTCCTCTTGTTTGCTATGGTGCCATGTCCTGGTTACAAGTAAGAAGGGTTGCTTTCATACAGTTATTTCAGGGTTTGGCTTAGACCCAGAGTTTGACTCGGAAGACTTAAGATCCAGTACTTGACTAGTGGCCTCCCCTCCGCCTCTTGCTGGGCTTCAACTGAGACCTTGTTCTTCTTTGCTGCACTGCAGAGAACCTGAAATACAGTTCAACATGGAAATCAAGGGAATCCCAGATTGCAGTCTCCTGTGATTCCTTCCTGCTGTCGGCCTCAACACACCCCTTTTCCAGTTCCTCTAAACTATCGTTCTTACTTTTTCTGCCATGTTTCCCTTTCCCAGCTCCCTAGTGTGTAACGTTGCCTGTGATCATCGTGTATCTTTTTGTTTGCTTGTTTGACCCTTGCAGTTTCCTTTTGCCCTCTTGTGTCGTGTTCCTGCCGGGACCCACTGAAGATGCCCGCCACAACCTTGCACACTGTGCAGTTGTGACGGGACCATCACATGACCAGCAATTTCTGGGGCATCTCTGCCTGCAGGATGGAAACATTATTTCGACCAGGTGTGGTGGCTCACACCTGTAATCCCAACACTTTGGGAGGCTGAGGTGGGTGGATCACTTGAGGTTGGGAGTTCGAGACCAGCCTGGCCATCATGGTGAAACCCTGTCTCTACTAACATTACAAAAGCTAGCTGGGCATGGTGGCAGGTACCTATAGTTCCAGCTACTTGGTAGGCTGAGGCAGGAGAATAGCTTGAACCTGGGAGGCAGAGGTTGCGGTGAGCTGAGATCACGCCACTGCACTCCAGCCAAGGCAACAGAGCGAGACTCCATCTCGAAAAAAAAAAAGAAAAAAAGAAAAGAAAAGAAAAAGAAACCAATTGTTTTGTGGCCCTTAGGGTGTGGACTCCAAATTGCATCATCTAGAAAAAGACAACTTGTTTCTTACTCTGCAGTGAGACCCCTGCATTGAATTCTCAAGCACCTGGGTTTTGTTCTGCATCTGTCTGGTGCATCCTTAAAAAAAACAATATGCCTGCCTTCCATGCTGCACCCTTTATGCCCTTCCCAGAACCTTTCTTGCCCTCGGCTGTATTTGCTAGACATTCTTTATTTCTGAGTTTGTATCTTAAAATATTACTGGAACTTTGTACTTAGTTCCCAAGGGATTTGAACTCTCGTGAGCTTTCTGGCTCTTGGCCTGCCCCCTACATCCCTACCCAGGGGCCGTTACCCAGGAAGAGGATTCCACAGTGCTCTTTTGTGTTCGTAGTGATAGAGAACACCCAGGATCTCCCTTCTGGCTGCAGACTCCTCCTTTCCCCCGTCTACCTCCTTTTCTGCTGTGCTCCCTGTAACACCTCGACATCTCTCATTTTAGGAGAATGTGTTACAAGAGAAAGGGCAGTTGGTTGGCTCATTGGAGATGCGGCTTTTTGGCTTTTGGTTTTCTGGCCATGATGCATAGTTGTTTTTTGTTTTGTTTTGTTTTGTTTTGAGATGGAGTTTCACTCTTGTTGCCCAGGTTGGTGTGCAATGGCACGATCTAGGCTCACTGCATCCTCCGCCCCTGGGTTCACGAGATTCTCTTCCCTCAGCCTCCCAAGTAGCCGGGATTATAGGCAAGTGCAGCTAATTTTTGTATTTTTAGTAGAGATGGGGTTTCACCATGTTGGCCAGGCTGGTCTCGAACTCCCAACCTCTGGTGATTCACCCACCTCGGCTTCCCAAAGTGCTGGGATTACAGGCATGAGCCACCGTGCCTGGCAATGCATAGTTTTTATTTTTCCTTGTTCACTTCCTTCCTTCTGGCTTTCTTTTTTTTATTTTTCAAGTTGTACTGTGTACCTTAGGGAAGAAGTATCCAAAAGAGTCAAGTGCTTCTATTTAACAATGAGAAGTAAAATTGTTGTGAGGACCAGCTCCCACTGCTTCTGATTTTACTAGGTTGCTGCAATGACTCGTTTTTTTTTTTTTGAGACAGGCTTACTCTGTCACCCAGGTTAGAACATAGTGGCATGATCTCAGCTCTCTGCAACCTCGCCTCCCAGGTTCAAGCAGTTCTCCTGTGTCAGCCTCCCAAGTAGCTGGATTCCAGGTGCTTGCCACCATGCCTGGCTAATTTTTGTATTTTCAGTAGAGACGGGGTTTCCCCATGTTGGCCAGACTGGTCTTGAGCTCTTGACCTCAAGTGATCCACCTGCCTCAGGGTCCCAAAATGCTGGGATTACAGGCCTGAGCCACCGCACCCAACCGCCGTGACTCTTAATGGTAAAAACCACAATTACTTTTGCACCAACTAATACGTGTTGTTTGTATTTATCAGTCTCTGGTATCTCTCCCCATCTTACCTTCCCTATCTGCTGCCTCCTCTTCTCCTCACTTCTTACAGGTGTGTGTGTGTGTAGGCAGGGGCGGTGTTCTGATTGAATAAGAATCGGAGGATACCAAGGAAATTTTTTAAAAAACACTTTAATGAGAGAGAGCCAACATTGCATGAAGGTTGAGATTTTTTTTTAAAAGCAAAGATTAAGGAAAGGGCTGATCAGTATTTTCTGTTCTTAGTTCAATGCTAGTCAGGGAGGCTGTCAGTAAAGAGTTGGTCTGTTGATTTGTAGAGTTGAGCAAAAGATGACCATGCTCCCGTGGAAGTCGGGATGGGACCAGCTGGTAGCTGATTTCCCATGAGAGCCGTGAACACTTTACTGATTATCTACTCACTCTGAAACAAGTCCTGAAGCAGCAAGCAGTTTTACATCAAATGAGTCCTCTTTTAATTTCTTAAAACAACCTTTTCTGTAGTCATTCCCTTTTACAAGGTCATTGCTGTAGCTCACTACCTACCAACTGCCTTTGGCTCCATGATGTGCGATATGTGTGTTTTCGCATTTGTTCCTTTGCTTCTGTTGCCGAATGTTTTAAGTGTATTAACCACAAAACAGAGTTGGAGGAACTTGGATTTTATGAGATGCTGTACCCTGTCTCCCCCAACCTCCCAACACACAGACACACACCCACATGACGTGTGAATTTGGGAGATTTTTTCCAGTAAATACGACTTGCAATGGAGATTGTTAGGCACAGCTCAAGATGGATGATAAGGGGCCCTAAATCAAGGTGCGCATACCCCCACCTCCATGTGCTTGCATTCTGTGTGGGCAGGAGGGCCTGCCCTGAAAGGGTCCTCTGTCCTATCAAGGAGCCTATGGTTTCAAGACTTAAACGTCTTTGTTGGAACTTGCTTGGAAGAGGGGCCTGTGTTGCTACCTTGGAAAGAAAGTTTCTCTGTCCTTTCAGCTGGGGGTGGAGGGAGGGTTGTGGAAGGGGGCTTGCTGGCAGTTGAGTTCCACCAATGTTTTCTCAAGCTGAGACTGAGCCCCATTCATCCTCCTGCCCGTGTGTGGCTCCGGCACCCCAGATGGGGCCAGCCCAGCAGCCTAAAGTCCGCATTTAGAACTTGATCCCATCTTATAACGATTACATTTTAGTAAGTAAAATAAAAATGCTTCAGGAAAAAAAAAGGAAGAAAGAGTGGAACAATACTTGTTTTATTTAACGACCAGAACTTTTTGACAGCACTCCCCTCTTCCTTGCAGGATATGAGAACGCCTGGTCCACTGCAGCCCATCCCCAGGGACCTCAAGGCAGAATTCGGCTGGAGGGGGCGCGGGGGGCGGGGGATTCTAATGTAAACAGTGACCCTGAAGTCCTGGAGCCGGTTCCCCCTTCTTTCTCCTGCCTCCCCTTCTGTCTTGCTGCCCTGCCCCCAGCCCCCCAAACACAGAACACTGGGCAACTTCAGGTTCAGGCAGGGGAGGAATAAAGGTGCTTTGTGAAAGGAAGGAAAACATTTCCTGGGGGAGGTGAGGGCTTGGGGCATGAATGTGCCCTCAGTCTGGGTGGACGCTGCACACCCAGGAGGGAGGTGGCGGGGGACGCCGAGGTGGAGGGAGGAGGGCCCGGCCCCAGCCAGGAAGCTCTGGGCGTGGGCAGGGCTTGTGGGAATGATTTCATTGGAAAGGCCTGCGATATTTTTCCCCTCCCGTGTGTGGTTCTTGGAGAAAGTTGGAGGTGGTGGTGATTTCAGTCGCCTGGGCCGCCTCGAGCCAGAGCTGAGCAGAGGCCCTGGGCCGAGCCCGCTTCCCAGGCCTTGTTGCCCTGCCGGGCCACTCCCGGCTGCCGCCACCCTGGCACACCTTCCCCGGCGCACCTCCTCCTGCCCGGCGCTCTTCCTTTTTCAAAACTCACTTGGGCTCTCCATGCGCAGGGTTCTTTTTTGGTTTTTCTGTAAAAACAAAAAACAAAAAAACAAAAAAAAGAACAAAAAACAAAGACTTTTGAGAGGCGCAGATGCCACCTAAAGTGCCACTACATTCCCGGCAAAGCGCTCAAATGTGGAAGCCAGTCGTTGGCTTTTCTATTTTTTATTGATTGATTTATTTTTTCACCCATGGCTTTTTGTAACCTCTGTGTTCTGCTGTGTTTCTTGTGTTTAGTCTTCGAGTGCTTCGACTGACCATGATCCCCTGGGCCCCCTCCCGCCTGGCTGGGGTAAGTACTGAGTTCTCTTCCCGGCCCTCGGCCTTCCGTCAGCCACGGTGCTCTGCCCTCTCCTCCCGCGTGCCTTCCTTCCCTGTTCCTGTCCCTCTTTTCCGTCTCTCCCCTCTCCAGCACACTGTCTGGGCATGCCCTGCCAGAGCAATTACAGGTGATGGAGCTGGGAGGCTGGGAAAGGAACCAAGCTCCACTGAAGCCCTGTAGCGTCCACCCACCGTCGCTAAAGGAGTGTGACCCTGAGAAAGACGTCCCCGAGCAGCTGGGGGACTGTTGTGTTTTGGTCTCGAGTTTCAAGGTGTCTGCTCCTGAGTCCATGTTACCACTAAGCTATTTTGACACTGTCTAACTCCAGAATGGATTTGTTTCAGGTCTGTGACCATATGGTTGGAACAGTCCACCTTAACAAATCTTTCTTTGCAGTTGAGATATTGGAGGACTTCGGTCTAATTTTGACTAATAGAAGCCACCTTTTAAGTTCTGACATAGCTGTGAAAGAGGCCAGAGGGAAGCAGATTCGAGTTGAATGCCAGGTAGTGACTCTGGAAACACATCGCTGCTAGTTAATAACGCTGTATAGATTTCACCTCGCCCTTGGGAGCCGCCTCTTACCTCTCCCAAGCCCTTGATGTGATTTGGTAACAGTGAGTTAAGGGATGGACATCCATGAGGTAGGAGAGATTAGGCTTCATGGCTATTCTAGGAAGGAGTACCCATGCAAAAAGGGTCATCAGAGATGATGAAGCTTAGCGCATTTTAGAGAGAGAGCGGGGCAGCGTTTTATTTAATCTTCTAAGAGTTACTGGGAATGGAAGAAGGCAGTTTCTGCGGAAACCAGCATGTGTTGAGTTTAATTTATTGGCTAGACCAGGAGAAGGTGGTCAATGTTGATTTGGTGGTGTTCGCAGATGGTACGAAGCTGGGAGGGGGTGTGCTTGACAGCACGGATGGAGGAGTGCATCCTGGGAAGCGGACAGTGATGGGATGGGCATCTGCTACCTGGAAATGTGCAGCTTTGGAGCTGGATCTTCTCGGTGCAGACTCTTCTGCTCTCGGGTAGTCATTTAAGAGGTTGTGTCAACCGTCTTGTACCTACAGAGTACCTGTTAGTGAAAGAGTACTGCAGTCCAGAGTGCAAGAAGGACCTTCTGGTCCTTCTGGTGGGAGATATCATTTAATGAAGCTTCCACACATTTGTTACCTTTCATTTGGGGAATCCCTTATGGACATAGCTGCCCCACATGGTTCCTTGAACCAAAGAAAGGTCATTGGTATCTCAGATTGGCAGCAAGTGCAATGTGAGAGGGTAAAACTCTGAAGACCCTGCCTCAGTAGGCAGGGGAAAGTGCGTCAGATTAGACAAGAATCTGTAATGGTGTCTGGTAGCCAAGCGGCCTAGAAGCAGGGACCTGGAGTGTGTTTCAGGCTCTGTAGAGGTAGGTGGTAGAGCCCAGCCAAGCGAGTTTTCATGCCAGTTCTGCTGAGTGATGGTCACCAGGTAAGCACGGCTGATGGAGACTTGAAAACAGCTGTCGATTGCTGAGTGTGGAAATATTTGAGATAGGAATGGAGGAGCCGTGGTCAGAGTCAATGCTGTTAATGAGCGATCAGAATAAAACCCACAAAACTGTCGTAGTCCAAAATTCAGAGGAAGAACATTCTGGCTAACGGCCAGGGCACCTTCTGAATCATAGATCCTTGGGGACCTGTGTCGGCTGCCCCAGGGCTGTGGCACGAGCCACCTCTCCAGGGCTCGCTGAGAATGAACAGAAAGAACAGCCAGACCAAGTGAGAATCGCACTGATCGGCAGCTTGCTGTCTGAGCCTGCTGATGTCCCTCTCTACTATCCCAGAAGAGACCCTGCATCTTCCCCACACTCTGCTCTGGGACTCAGGACACCTTGGGTTTAGATCCGCATCTGCCCTCAGCAGCTCTGACCCTGACCCTGTGGCTGAAAACGTCTGAGTCCATTTGCTCCTATAATGAGGTCGAGCCAGGTGCTCCTTTAAGGTATTTTCCAGGCCCCCGTCTGAAACTGAATGCAGGGAGGCGGTCAGCCGGCCTTGGGAGGCCTCCATGCAGCAGCAGTGCCAGCAATGACGACATAGTCCTCAGGCCCGCTGGACAGGTCCCCACGGCCCTGTGGTTAGCCTTGGCTTTGACCCTTAACAGGGCGTAAGTGGAGGATCTAGTTCAAAGCAGTAGCTTCTGGGCTGGGAGCAGCCCCCTTCCCTGGAAACCTGTTGAGAACCCTTCCTTCTGTGTATTCTGAGGTGGTGGTAGCTCCGTAACAGTTCTGGGCACCTCCTGTTCTTTCTTTCCTTTTGTCTTTTTTAAATTTATTTTTTATTTATAAAATAGAGGTGAAATCTCACCACGTTGCCCAGGCTGGTCTCCAACTCCTGGGCTCAAGCGATCCTCCTGCCTCAGCCTCTCAAAGTGCTGGGATGACAGGTGTGAGCCACCATGCCCAGCCTGTGTTTATTTTTATTTTATTTATTTGTTTTTCCCAGCTTTACTGAGGTGTGATTGACAAATAATGTCTGTTTGTAAAATTTCAGTCGAGTCATAGATACCAGGTAAAGCAGCGAGTTGGAGGGAGACTGAGACCTTGGGCTGGTGTTGGGAGCACTGTACCCTGAGTCTTGGTAGGGTGTGGGGACGGGGATGGTGCTCTTCCCTGTTCTGCTCCTTTTTCAGCTTTCGGCTTCCCTGTAGCTTCTGGAACTGATGATTTTCATTTCTTTAATGTTGTCCTGTCATTGTAAAAGGAGAGCCATTAGCATCATTTATTTTCAGGAGAGAAACAGATTTGAAGGCTCAGGAACTTCCTGGGAAAGGTCACCTCTTTTGGGCCAAGAGCTTTGCCCCGTTTCCCCCGCCGCCCTGCGTCTACCTGGAGTTGGTAGTTTATGCCTTTCAATCCCTCTCAAGGTCCAGAATCACCAGCTAGGGTTGGGTCTGCCCCTGGAGCCCAGACTCCCACCTTGGGGACCCCAGAGCCCTCATCAGTGTATCAGTAAAGGGCAAGAGATTGTGCAGAGCAGAGGAAAAGTATATTTGTGCCCCAGCTCCACTCCACGAACACTCCCCTATCTCAAAGCACAGACTTCGACGTAAGAACAGGATGAGCAGGCCAGACATGCTGGCTTATTGCCTATAATCACAGTACTTTGGGAGGCTGAGGCGGGAGGATCACTTGAGGCTAGGAGTTCGAGACCAGCCAGGACAACATCGAGAGACCCTGTCTTTATATAAAAAAGAAAGGCTGGGCACGGTGGCTCACGCCTGTAATCCTAGCACTTTGGGAGGCCGAGGCAGGTGGATCACTTGAGGTCAGGAATTCGAGACCAGCCTGGCCAACATGGTGAAACCCCGTCTCTTAAAAAAAAAAAAAAATACACATCTAAGAACAGGCTGTACAGTGTAAGTGTCCACAGCCCCAGGTATTATTTATTTGCTCATGAGCAAGAAAGAGGCGTGCTGGGATATGAGAGTTTTAGAACAAGACTTAGCCTATAAGCGGGAGAAGAGGGAGAACTTGGAGGCTACAGGGCTGCAGGGTGCAGAGCACTGATCAGAGAGGTGTGAGGGAAATGCAGCCACCCCATAAGGACCATGCCCTGTGGGACAGAGGTGCCCGGGTCAGCTGCATGCAATGCAGAGGGTCCCAGGACCAGGGATCAGCCATGAGGGACTTGGGTGGGGGGCCTGGCTTGGTGGGGACTGCCCAGCTTCTGTGCTGCACACAGCTGGAAGCAATTATGCCTCTGGTTTGAGCTGTGCTGCTCCCTCTGGGTGGCCACACCACCCCCTCCCTCCAACAAACCAACCAACCAAAGAAGTACTTCATCTCGACTTGGAAATGTGTCACCCTCCTCCATCCCCTCAACAAGGAAGGACCCTCTGTGTCCCTTTCCCAGTTACAAGTGTGAGTGAGCTTGGCTTTGGCTGGTTCAACTTCTCTAACAGGCTGGCAACAGGGAGAGAAACTCAGACCCAGCACCCAGGAGGTGGGAGCCGCAGGGAAAGGACAGCGGCTCGAGGTCTTTGAATCTGATGGTTCTCTCTTTCTTCTCACGTGGCAGAGAAGAGACAGGACAATGGACGGGTGTATTACGTGAACCATAACACTCGCACGACCCAGTGGGAGGACCCCCGGACCCAGGGGTGAGGACATGGGCTGGGAGCAGGGCTGGGCTGGGCTGGGTCTCTGTGCAGCTTCAGCATTGGGTAGGTGGCTTTGGACTGCATTGTCCCAGAGGGCTGATGTCAGGGACCTTTAGCCACACACAAGAGTCTTGAGACTCTCACCATACAGATACGCTATTGGCCTGATGAGAGCTTAAAAGTGGTTTTTTAAATAGACCTTCCTGGTAGATGGAGGGTGGCCGGCTGGCAGGTGTTGCTGGTCTCTGTACTGATTGTGCAGGCTGCTGATAATTGGATTACAAAGTGGTTGAGGGTACCCTGGTCTCCCAACACCCCAAGTGAAGTGGGGCTGGGGCACGAGGTATCTCAGGATTGCTGGTGGCCATTCAGTCCGATGCTGTCCCTGCAGGGCTGGGTTTTTGGCCATGGGATAATAAATGACCTCTCTGTGCTGCAGAACTGTCCTCACAACTTGGGTCATGCATGTCCTCAAGGCCCCTCATGGGCTCTGCAGAGACAGAGCCACACTTTGAGGACCCAGCCTCTAACCACCAAGGCCCAGAAGGTGGGGCCAGCCCTTAACCCCTTTATTCCCATGTTTCCAGGATGATCCAGGAACCAGCTCTGCCCCCAGGATGGGAGATGAAATACACCAGCGAGGGGGTGCGATACTTTGTGGACCACAATACCCGCACCACCACCTTTAAGGATCCTCGCCCGGGGTTTGAGTCAGGGTAAGGACTTTGTGCAGGTAGCAGCAGCGTCCAAGAACAGAGCCCCAGGCTATCCTTGCTCTGGCTCCGGCTCCGGGAGGCCCACTTTGGGTGGCCCCTGTCGTGCGTTTTGTTGCCCTTACTGCCCTCTAGTGGCCAATGTTGATGTCCTGTTAAAGGGGATGGGAGGATAGCTTGAGCCCAGAACTTTGAGGCCAGCCTGAACAACATTCCTGCATTTACAAGAATAAACAGGATTAACCAGGCTGAGCAAGATGGTCAGACCCCATCTCTACAAAAAAATTTAAAAATTAGCTGGATATGGTGGTGCACGCCTGTAGTCCCAGCTGCCTGGGAGGCTGAGGCACGAGGGTCTCTTGAGCTCAGGAGTTTGAGGCAGCAGTGAGCTATGATGGTATCACTGCACTCTAGCTCAGGTGACAGAGTGAGACCCTATTTCTAAAAAATAATAATAAATTGGCTGGGCATGATGGCTCACACCTGTAATCGCAGCACTTTGGGAGGCTGAGGTAGGCAGATTACGAGGTCAAGAGATTGAGATAATCTTGGCCAACACGGTGAAACCCGTGTCTACTAAATATACAAAAATTAGCTGGGTGTGGTGACACATGCCTGTAGTCCCAGCTACGCAGGAGTCTGAAGCAGGAGAATCTCTTGAACCCAGGAGGTGGAGGTTGCAGCGAGCCGAGATCACACCACTACACTCCTGCCTGGTGGCAGAGTGAGACACGGTCTCCAAAAAAATGAAAAAATAATAATAAAATTCAAATTGACTCAGTATGATAGCACTCATGTAGTCCTAGTTACTTAGAAGACTGAGGCAGGATCGCTTAAGATCAGGAATTTGAGCCTGCAGTGAGCCATAATCACACTGCTGCATTGCAGCCTGGGTGACCGAGCAAGACCCTGTCTCTAGAAAATAAATAAATAAATAAATAAATAAATAAACAAACAAGATGGGATGGGGAGGAAGGGACTATCCTGTTTATACAGAGTAACAACAGTATTGTTGCTCTAAAAGCAAGCGGTCTAGCTTTATTTCTAGATTTTCTTTTTTATTCTTCAAGGATCTTAATGACAGTCACTTCCTCGCCTTACATTACTCATCTTTAAATTAGTGTAGCACCAGCTTTCCTTAGGGCTGACCAAGACAAGTTGTTTATTTTGTGAGAAATCGCACGAACCCCTGAACGCCTTTGCTCTTCCCAGGACGAAGCAAGGTTCCCCTGGTGCTTACGATCGAAGTTTTCGGTGGAAGTATCACCAGTTCCGTTTCCTCTGCCATGTGAGTTCTGGGACTGGGCTCCCGTCGCAGTTGGGGTTATTGTTATTTCAGTCTGAGTTCCTGGCACAGTTGCAGGTATCGGAATGTTTGTGTCTTAGGTGGGGGCAGGACAGCTGTCTAACTCCGAGCTGGCTGTCTCTAGAAAGCCAGTTTTCATTCCTAAGGGACACGCTCTCCCCTCCTGCTTCAGAAGGCTGGGGGATGCCTGTTGATACAGGCAAGAGAATAGATATGATCACTTGAGGCTCCATTTGAAGTGGTTTTCTTTTCTTTTCAGTCAAATGCCCTACCCAGCCACGTGAAGATCAGCGTTTCCAGGCAGACGCTTTTCGAAGATTCCTTCCAACAGGTTAGAGAATGATCATGGTGCCCGACACCCTCAGGGGCGGGCCGACCCCCTCCTCCCAGCACCCTGTCTCCTATCGCCTGGCCCATTAAACCCACGCTGTAGACTTTCCGGGGCATGGGTCTTGGTGACTGTCTGCTGGAGAGTAGGCCTTAGAGTCCCCAGTCCCTCCCGCCCCTGCCTGCCATGGAAGGGAGAGTGGCAGGCCGGCCCCACGCTCTGTCTTCCCAGATCATGAACATGAAACCCTATGACCTGCGCCGCCGGCTCTACATCATCATGCGTGGCGAGGAGGGCCTGGACTACGGGGGCATCGCCAGGTGAGCTCCAGCGCCCCAGAAGGCTGCCCTGTACCCCGCTTCCCTAGGCTATGGTGTCCATGGCTGGAAAGCTGCCTACCCCCTGCTTACATTCCCTCCCAAAGCTCTCCTGCGTCTTCAGGAGTGGGCACAGTGTGGCATTCAAACTCCGTGAATCCATGTGGCCAGTCCCAGTGGGCCTGGAGCAGGGGTCTGGAGTCCCCTGCTGGACTGGGCGTTAAGCCTTTAGTTACCGGATCATGAGGAGACAGAGGACTCCTGGGAGGGGTGAGAGCTCAGTACAATGGCCCTGTTATCTACCAGTGTGTCTTGTTTCTGTACTTCAAGAACCAGGCCAGCAGCATCTGGGCAGTGGCTGAATACTGGGGCCGTGTGGTCATCCATTAGAGTTGACCTTGCTCCCCTCCCCTTGAGGCAGCCAGGGCAGGTGAAAAGTCAGGTGTCCCCGTGTGAATAAGGTGTCACTATCCACAGAGCCTTGAGCAGGGCTCTGATGCATGGCATGTGCCTGAGATCAGTAAAACTGGAACAGCTTATGTCACCCTAAAAAGAGTCCACAGCAGCTGGGCGCAGTGGCTCACGCCGGTAATCCCAGCACTTTGGGAGGTCAAGGCGAGCAGATCACGAGGTCAGGAGTTTGAGACCAGCCTGGGCAACATGGTGAAACCCTGTCTCTACTAAAAATACAAAAAATTAGCTGGGCATGGTGGCAGATGCCTATAATCCCAGCTACTCAGAAGGCTGAGGCAGGAGAATCGCTTGAACCTAGGAGGTGGAGGTTGCAGTGAGCCGAGATCGTGCCATTGCACTCCAGCCTGGGCAACAGAGTGAGACTCTGCCTTGGGAAAAAACAAAAAAGAGTCCAAAGCATTATCTTGCCTTCACCCTGGTCCACCCACAAAAGTTAACAGCCCTCTGGGAAGTGCTGCCTTAGACAACAGGGCAGAAGGGCCCCAGCAGAAGAGGGAGCGCCTTGGCCTGCGGTGACTTCTCCACTTGTGACCTCCCCCAGTGTGGCCATATCTTCTCGCTTGGTGTCGGGTTAATTTGCTCCTGGTCCTCTGCTCGGTGGTGGCGTTGCCTTCTGCGCTGGCCCCGTGGATGAATTGTTCCTTTTTTCCGTGGTGACCTCCTCTCCAGGCTCTGCTTGGTGGGCTTCTGGTGTGGCCGCGCCCTGTGTGTGTCTCTCTCTGTGTCCTGCCAGTGGTTTTACCCTATGGTAGGTTACGTCATGCTGTTCTACCACAGGGTAGAACCACGGACAGGATACCGGGGCACCCTCTGCGTCGAAGGACTCCTCGTCTGCCCAGCCACAAACAGCCCAGCGGCCAGGGACTGGCCCCCTTGGGACGTCCCCTGGCTGGTTTAGCTCAAGCCCGAAAGGACTCTGAATTCATGCTTGAGGCTCGCACCCAGGGCGTGGGTGTTGGTTCAGATGAATATGTGAAAGTGTGGGCATGAGTATGGTGTAGGGGGTCTGCAGGTAAAGGGAGGGCAAAGTGCAAGAGAAGTGAGATGCCTGTGGCATAGCTGGTGGGAGTGAGGTTTCTAATCGGAGACAGTACGGATGACATTTTCATGGATTGGGATTGGGAATGTGGTGCTGTGTATTTATGTTATGTTGCCTGCCCAGGTAGAGTGGAAATAGGGTCGTTGCTGTTCAAACAGAACCTTTGCAGAAAGATTATTGTAATAAACATGCATCGTGTCCTTGTGCAGTGCACAGCCTATGCAGCTGAGCATGGTGACCCAGGGTGCAAGGACCCCCTTTACCATTAGACACTCTGGATGTTGTGATGTAAAGTCTTGGAACACATCACCTGGGAGCCAACAGGCACACGTTTTCCCAAACCTCATCTTCAAATGCACTTGCCACCCTGGTTCACTGTAGGTCTCAGCCTGCCCTGTTCACTGACCAGCTGTTCATATAGGTTAGCCCGGGTGCTTGTCACGGGGCTGGACTCTGGGACACGTGTCCCCAGACTACCTGAGACACAATGGCGGAGAGTCACAGCTCCTGTGCAGATGTGCATGAAGGGACCCGTTATTCTTGTCTTTCCTTTTTCTTCCCTCACAGAGAGTGGTTTTTCCTCCTGTCTCACGAGGTGCTCAACCCTATGTATTGTTTATTTGAATACGCCGGGAAGAACAATTACTGCCTGCAGATCAACCCTGCATCCTCCATCAACCCGGACCACCTCACCTATTTCCGCTTTATCGGCAGGTTCATCGCCATGGTAAGGGGGCCCCAGGGGAATCTGCTCTTTCTCTGAGACCTCTAGGAAGGGGCAGCATTGGAGGAGGCCCTGGGCCTGTTCACCAGGAGGCAGCGTGGCATGAATAGCAGCCCCTGTGGACTGGCGTGCCCTCTCTGATCCCCACCCTTCACCCCCATAGAACTTGTAACCTAAAGTGCAAAAGTTCCAGGCACGGTGGTGCGTGCCTACAGTCCCAGCTCCTCGGGAGGCTGAGGTGGGAGGATCGCTTGAGCCCAGGAGTTCTGGGCTGTGGTGCGCTATGCTGATCGGGTGTCTGCACTAAGTTTGGCATCAATATGCTGACCTCCTGGGAGCGGGGGACCACCAAGTTGCCTAAGGAGGAGTGAACTGGCCCAGGTTGGAAACAGAGCAGGTGAAAACTCCCGTGCTGGTCAGTAGTGGGATCATGCCTGTGAATAGCCACTGCAATCCAGTCTGGGCAACATAGCGAGACTCTGTCTCTAAAAAAAAAAAATGCAAAAAGCTAGAGAGAGCTCTGGAGAAACCAGAGCTTTCTCAGTGACTGTCATGTAGGTAGTGAAGTTTCCATGTTGCTTTGTATAGGACTTGTCAAAGGAAGCCAGGGTCTCGGGGCCACAGACCTCACTGAACAATAAATGTGTACTCTGTTGAGGGCCTTGGGATGACAGGGCTGAGTGAAACCGTAACTGCCCACCTGCTGCCTGTCTCTGGGAGGTGACACTGTCCCGGCATTTAGGAATGTCCCACTGAGACACTGAGCCTTCTGGAAGGGCATTTGGAATCAATGCTAACTTAGAACAAAACCCTGGCAGACCGGCTGGTGCAGGGTGTGGGGACATCTGTTGTAATGTGGGCCATTTCTGGGGAGGGGCATCACAGCATCACATCTGTATTTAACTGGAAAGAGGGACATGATGTGAATATGGAAAGGGAGGTCCTGCCACGTGCCCTCTGTTGAGGGTCTTGGGAATGTGAGAACCTGGATTGAGAAGCGGGCCCGTCGGAGCCACAGCCTGGGAGCCACGTTCACAGCTTGAGATGTTTCAGTTCTCACTTTCCTTCACCTCTTCCCCTGCCTTCCTGAGGGTCCCGCCCGGCTCCCCTGTTACGAGGATCCAAGCGCCCCAGGAGCCTGTGACTAAATATGGTCCTTCCCATCGTCTGGGAGTTCTTGGCCAAGGTGCTGGGCTGTGGAGGTGGGCACATTCTTCCCAGGTCCAGAGACCCGCCTGGCCCGGCAGCCGACGGGACAGACCGGCAAAACCCTAGACTATTACTCACCATTGGCCGCCAGCTCTCGCCGTCAGCGGTGTCTGCATTATTTTTGGCTGTCATTGCCACCCACCCTGAGTGCCAGTGAGTCAGGGCTGCTGCCACCTGGAGCTGTTTGGAGCAAGCCTTTTCTGTGAGTGCGGGACAGATCTTTACTAGCCCGGGACCAGCCGGCCAGTGCACAGGGCAGATGTGGGCCCAGACGTGGGTACCCGTGCCGGCCGGCTCCGCCCAGTCCCTGAGCTCTGCAGGGCAGGGTGGAGGCCATCTGCAGGTACAAGTCAGGACAAAGGTGTCGTTTACTCCCCAGGCCCTCCCGCTGTGCCCCTGAGGCAGCTGCTGCTGCGATTTTGTCAGGGAAGGCAGGCGCGTGGCTGTAGTGGGGTTGGATATGGAGCATCCGAGAGTTGGTCTGGTGGTGCCCAGGGAAGCCAAAGCTCTGTGCTGTGCCTCTCCCTTCCCAGGCGCTGTACCATGGAAAGTTCATCGACACGGGCTTCACCCTCCCTTTCTACAAGCGGATGCTCAACAAGAGACCGACCCTGAAAGACCTGGAGTCCATCGACCCCGAGTTCTACAACTCCATCGTCTGGATCAAGTGAGCTCCCTGCCCCCGCCCCACCCCCACCCCACTGCACTGATAGGAGGGACGTCTCTGGGCGGGGAGTAGATGCGATGGCCTGGATTTTTTCTGCCAGAGTGGCCCCTGAACTCTCATGCCACTTTTATAAGAGCTTGTGGAGAGAAATGCCCTCTGGGTCCCCTGTGGACAGTTCTAGAATACTCTCCTTGAATCAGGGAGCTGTTGCTTGTCACTATTCCAGATTCTAGGCCACCTGTGAGCCCTTGGTGTCCCACGGGCAACAGAGCAGGACCCAGGAAAGACCCCGCCACGATAGACATCTCCCCGCTTGGTCTCCTGTACCCCCAGAGAGAACAACCTGGAAGAGTGTGGCCTGGAGCTGTACTTCATCCAGGACATGGAGATCCTGGGCAAGGTGACGACCCACGAGCTGAAGGAGGGCGGCGAGAGCATCCGGGTTACGGAGGAGAACAAGGAAGAGTACATCATGTGAGTCTCAGGTGCCTGGGGACTCTGCTCCAGGGGTGGCGGGAGACCTAGCGGGTTGCAGAGAAAGAAAGTCCACTACTTGTGGCCCATGGGTCACTGTGGATCCAGGAACCTGCCATTTGCATCTGCCTTGATGGTGGCTGCTGGCGGCTAGTCACATGATGGCACAAGCTGGGGGAGCCAGAGCTGAGGTCCTAGTTACCAGCTCCAAGCTGCACTTTTTCGCTACATGGGAGACTTCAAGCCTCCTGGGCAGAATTTCTTTGAAGTCACATTAAGCTGAGATGTCTGCATCCTTCTCCCGGCAGAAAGGGTCTCCGTGGCCTGCCTGCCTAGACTCACTGTCTCCTGTGTGCCCGTTCTCCATTCCTGTTCCTCAGGCCTCTTGCTTTAGGCTTTTTATCTCCATGCTTCCATACGTCTGAGGTTCAGTCGGTGCTGGGGGCAGGAGCAGGAGGAGGTGGTGGTGAGGATGGTTTCAAAGACTTAGGTGTGTGCAGGTCACTGTGAGGTCCTCAGGGCCGCACTCTGGAGCCTCCAGAAGGCTGGGTCTGGGTGTATGAAGTCAGTTCTGCTGATCCGGTGGTCCTGTGTAGGTCCAGGCCACGCGGGCTGGCTGGGAACTGCCCCCGAGCCGTGAGTCTCAGGCTCCACTCATGGCTGGTCTTTGGTTTCAGGCTGCTGACCGACTGGCGTTTCACCCGAGGCGTGGAAGAGCAGACCAAAGCCTTCCTGGATGGCTTCAATGAGGTGGCCCCACTGGAGTGGCTGCGCTACTTTGATGAGAAAGAGCTGGAAGTAAGTGCCTGAGGTTGCTGGGACCCTGAGCCCCTGCTTCTGGGACAGTCCTGCTCTGTGGTAACACTCACTGTGTACCCACAGACACTCACCAATAAAACTCCCACTTCAGCAGGGCAGATGGGTTTGATTTGGGACCTCAGTATCCATCCTTTTCCAGACACTTGATTCAAGAAAGCAGGGACTTCGGGAGGCTGAGGCAGGAGAATTGCTTGAACCTGGGAGGCGGAGGTTGCAGTGAGCCGAGATCACACCACTGCACTCCAGCCTGGTGACAGAGCAAGACTCTATCTCAAAAAAAGAAAAAAAAGAAAAAGCAGGGACTTACATTACCCCTATTATTAACGCTGACACTAAAAATAGCTAGTTGAAGATGTTTGGGGCAGTGTCACATGCTGGCGAGTGGCCGATGGGTAGGGAGGGCCTGCCAGGGGTACTGACTCCTCCTCTCCCCAGCTGATGCTGTGTGGCATGCAAGAGATAGACATGAGCGACTGGCAGAAGAATACCATCTACCGGCACTACACCAAGAACAGCAAGCAGATCCAGTGGTTCTGGCAGGTGGGTCCTGGGACCCAGGCTTGGCAGGGACATTTGGGCCATCAGCCAAAGGGAATGGTTCCTGAGGAGACTTCATGTGCAAGGACCTTCAGCTTTGACCTGGTCCTCACCTCCCGTAACTTGCAAAAGGAGACGACACACCAGCCTTGGGATGAACGGGGGCAGTTCCAGTGGAGTGGTGGCCAGCGCGTGTGACGGGAGGTTGTCAGCCTTGGACCAGCTGGTGTGCAGGGACAGACCTGTAGGCAGACAGCATCTGCCACTGACTGAGAGGTCCCCTGCCAGCCAGATGGGACAGGGAGGCAGGGGTTTGGCTCCAGAAAACAGAAAGAGCTGTCGTCCTATGTATAATTAATGTGTTGATTCCTTAATATGTGTGGGTTTTGTTGTTATTATGAAATATAGCATACGAAAAACCATAACAATTATAGATATTCTTAGTATATGTCTGTATGCATATGTATTATACAAACTTTTTGTAGAGGTGAAATTTGTATAACACACAATTTTTTATTTTTTTTTTACATTTTTTTTTCCAATAGAGACAGGGTCTTGCTATGTTGCCCAGCCTGGTGCTGAACTCCTGAGCTCAAGCTGTCCTCCCATCTCAGCCTCCCAAAGTGCTGGGATTACAGGCGTGAGCCACTGTGCCCAACCCATTTAAGTTTTTTAAGATACACAATTCACAGTACAGTAAATTTGGTACCAGGAAGAGGGTACTGCTATACATATACCCAAAAATGTGGAAGTGACTTTGGAAAAAAAAAATACACAATTCAGTGGCTTTCTCCTTGGGACGTTGGCTTCCCACCCAGGCTGAGATGGGTGGATCACTTGAGATCAGGAGTTTAAGACCAGCTTGGCCAACATAGTAAAACCCCCTTTCTTCTAAAAATACAAAAAAATTAGCTGGGCATGGTGGCAGGTACCTGTAATCCCAGCTCCTCGGTAGGCTGATGCATGAGAATTGCTTAAACCTGGGAGGTGGAGGCTGCAGTGAACTGAGATTGTGCCGCTGCACTCCAGCCTGTGCAACAGAGTAGTGGCTTCCAGTACATTCACAGTGTTGTGCACCTGTCACCACTAATTCCAGAACATTTCATCTCCCCAGAAAGCAGCCTTCCACTCATTAAGCAGCCACTCCCATCTTGAGTCTATTCCTAAAAAGCAGAACTTGGGTGGGAAGAGAATACCCAGCCCGAGGTGTCCCTGAGACCCAGAGATGTCCTGTGGACTGGTGGGAATCTTCTGCAAACATCCTCTTAGCAAAAGCCCTTCCAGGGTTTCTCAGGTTGGAGGCTGTCACCCTCTGCCCAACCTGGCTTTGTGTTCTCAGCCCCAAAGAGGGGCCCCGCTGACCTGGAGAGCTCCTCATTAGGGTGAAGTGCAGGGCATGGGGGCCGCCTGACTGTGCCTTGACTTGCTGAGTTGCAGGTGGTGAAGGAGATGGACAACGAGAAGAGGATTCGGCTGCTGCAGTTTGTTACCGGGACCTGCCGCCTGCCTGTCGGGGGATTTGCCGAACTTATCGGTATGTGTTCCCTTGCCCTCTGGTGCCCCAGCTGGCAGTGAGGACAGCTCAGAGGGAAGGGAGACCTAGTGTCTTCCTGGAAGGAGGTCAGTGGGATGGGGAAGAACTGTGGCCTCTGCGTCCTGGAGCCAAGCCTGTCTGTGGGGGGAGCTGGAGGGTCCTGCTTTGGGATGGGATGTCTCTGTTGACATCCGATGTGTTTTGCCTTGGATCACAGGTAGCAATGGACCACAGAAGTTTTGCATTGACAAGGTTGGCAAGGAAACCTGGCTGCCCAGAAGCCACACCTGGTGAGCCTGCTGGTGTTACTGGGAGGTCAGAGAGCCTCAGACTTGATGAGCTCCTGGGGCAGCCCAGCGGGTGTAGCAGCTGCATAGCTTTGAGTCTGGCAATGTTTGCATGGCCTTGGGGTATTGGGCTGGAGAGATGGGACTGTGATGGGCATCTGATCTACCACGTTTTACATGTGCAACACTTCTGTTCTGGTAGTCCAGAAGCTTCTGCCCTCAGTGTCTCCCCTGCCAGTTTTCCAGCTGTCCTTGGCCTCCTGGGGCTGACTGTCCCGCTTCCCTCCTCTCTTTAGCTTCAACCGTCTGGATCTCCCACCCTACAAGAGCTATGAACAGCTGAGAGAGAAGCTGCTGTATGCCGTTGAGGAGACCGAGGGCTTTGGACAGGAGTGACCAAGGCTGCCCCTCCCACGTCCCCCAATGCACATGTAGTCCTGAGTCCTCCCTGCCTGAGAGGCCACTGGCCCCACAGCCCTTGGGAGACCCCTGTGGATGTGGCCCTGTGTGGGACCACACTGTCATCTCGCCGCTGGCAGAAAAGCCTAATCCTAGGAGGCCCTTCAGTTCCCCGACCCGTGGAGGGCAGTCTGGAATAAAGCCCCCTAGTTGCCTTTGCCCCACCCTTGCAAAGTTCCAGAGGGCTGACCCTCTTTACGAAACTCCCCCCTCTCCCCTGGGCCCCACCCTGGGTGTGTGTGAGTGTGGAAGGGAAGGTGTTGCATCCCCAGGGGCTGTAGCAGAGGCCCGAGACCTCATAAGCTAGGTTGGCGAGGAGACTGGCCATTGGGGGTGGCTGTTCTGGAATGAGAGAGCCAGGGGTCTTTGCCAGCAAAGGAGGTTTTGCCTGTAATTGAGGCTCTGTGATGATCGAGATGAAGTAAGTGTCCAAGGGAGAGGATCCTGGGGCAAGGCTGTCTTCGCCTCCCTCCCTAGCAGGCGCCAGCCATGGAGGCTGAGTCGCAGGACGCATGCCGGCCAGTTCATTCACTCTCAGCAAATGAAGGTTTGTCTAAACTGCCTGGGTATCCATGGGACAGAAACAGCAAACTCCCCCAGACTTTCTTTGTCCATTTATAAACTTGAAGTGTTTGCGTTGTAGGGTTGCTTTTTGTTTTTTTTTTGTTTTTTTTTTTT
>CAUYQU010004752.1:0-28806 GCA_963574635.1 Cheracebus regulus
TTCATGTGCTGTCGCCTGCATAAAGAGCCCCAGATTTTGGTTGTCTTGGTTGTGAAAGGAGAGGCCAAGTAAGTGGGTGTTGAAGTCAGATTAGCCCAAAAGTGAATGGCAGAGAGTACCATGATGTCCATGAAGGGTTGCAGGGGTCACCTTGATTATAGCCCAAGCAGAGACAGGGCAAGGAAGGAGATGTGAGCAGAGTTTGGGGCCTCAAACAGGGGAGGTGATTCATGCAGCCCAGGAAAGGCTCCCTAAAGCCAGGGTCAACCTCCCTTATAGGCAGGTCCCTCATGGAGGCACAGCCAGGCACCTTAGATTTGAGACCAGCTGTGTGACCCTGGGCTGGTTTCCTTCCAAACAATGGGAGTGTCAATGGCTATGTCAAAGGCTGTCTGAGGACAGGAGGAAGCAACCTGTTGAGCATCCGTGTACCGAGTGTCATCACCTCCCAAGGACATCTTTCCTTCCAGAGCTGGCACCTTCGAAGGCCCTTGGCCACTAAAGGCAGTGCTGATCATAACAGCAGCCAATCATTTACGGCTGATGACAGAGGGCCACGGGTTAGGGCTCCCACGTCCTTGATAAGAATGAGGGTCTGGGGACTCCTGGGGACAGCTGAGTGAGTCCTGTAGGTCTCCTGGGCCCCCAGGGACCTGAGGTCAGGAGTTTGAGACCAGCCTGGCCAACAGGGTGAAACCCCATCTCTACTAAAAATACAAAAATTAGCTGGGCATAGTAACGGGTGCCTGTAATCCCAGGACTCCAGTGGCTGAGGCAAGAGAATCACCTGAACCCAGGAGGAGGAGGTTGCAGTGAGCCAAGATCACGCCACTGCCCTCCAGCCTGGTTGTCAAGAGCAAAACTCTTCATGAAACAAACAAACAAACACAAACAAACAACAAAAAACTAATCTCAGAATGATGAAGCACTTTGTCCAATGGGACACAGCTAGTAAGTGTTGAGACCTTGCAGCCAATCAAAGCCTATCTCATTCTAAATGCCATGCTATGTGTTCTCTAGCCCATGGAGAATAATTTTAACACAATCAGTGACATTTCTACACAACAATATTCTTATGTCAAGTCCAAGAGTGCCTCCTATACCGCCTATAATACTGGCTTTCTAGTCAGTAAAGATGTCATTCTAATGCGTAATCAGGTGGCAAATGGAGATATGACCAAAGTCATCGTGTGTACACTCATAACCCTGCACACACTCATCCTGTGTTTGATTAAATTCAAGTATTAGTTTTGATTACTGAGCAAAACTGAGCTTTAAAAGCGTTAAAGTTTTTTTTGTTTGTTTTTGAAACTGAATCTCGCTCTGTTGCCTAGGTTGGAGTCCAGTGGCACAATCTCAGCTCACTGTAACCTCCGCCTCCCAGATTCAAGTGATCCTTGTGCCTCAGACTTCCTAGTAGCTGGGATTACAGGCATGCTCCACCAAGCCAGGCTAATTTTTGTATTTTTAGTAGAGATGGGGTTTCACCATGTTGGCCAGGCTGGTCTTGAACTCCTGACCTCAGGTGATCCATCCACCTTGGCCTCCCAGAGTGCTGGGATTACAGGAATGAGCCACTGTGCCTGGCCAAAAGGGTTAAGGTTTTTATATCCATGTAACTTTCTGTATTGCTTTTGAAGTCTCTGGTTAAATGAATATTCTTTATATTTATTTATTTTTGAAATTGAGTCTCGCTCTGTCACCCAGGCTGGAGTGCAGTGGCACAATCTTGGCTCACTAAAACCTCCACCTCCTGGGTTCAAGCAATTCTTCTGCCTCAGCCTCCTGAGTAGCTGGGACTACAGGTATTTGTCAACATGCCTGGCTAATTTTTTGTAGCTTTAGTAGAGATGGGGTTTCACTATGTTAGCCAAAATGGTCTCGATCTCCTGACCTCGTGATCCACCCACCTTGTTCTCCTAAAGTGCTGGGATTACAGGTGTCAGCCACCGTGCCTGGTCTGAATATTCTTTTAAAAGTGACCTGTGATTCTCTTCTGATCAAGTGTTTCCAAACTTGATATCTTTGATGGGGTACATCAGTATCAATATTCTAAATCAAGTATTTTTGGTTTAAAATTAACTTTGGGATTTTTCAGCTGGGTCCCTCAGAGAGTCTAAAGAATGTATGTCTGATCTTGTAGGAATATTACATGATTAGACATATTTGGCAGGTTGCATGGGTGGGCATTGTCAAATGTGGTGATACTGCATGGGAGGGCATTGTCAGACGAGGTGACAGTAGGTCTCAACTCTGTTATATTTATGGGTATATTGTTGATATACATGTTCCAAAAATTATATACATTTATATGATTTCAATATATTATGATTTGTAATTTTGATTGTTATGCTAAATATTTGCTAAAGTCATATGTGTATAAACATGTTATTAATGGCTTGGCATGGTCACTCATGCCTATAATCCCAGCACTTTGTGAGACTGAGGCAGGTGGATTAATTAAGGTCAAGGAGTTTGAGACCCACCTGACCAATATGTTGAAACCATGTCTCTACTAAAAATAAAAAAATTAGCCAGGCGTGCTGACACCTGCCTGTAGTCCCAGCTACTTGGAAGGCTGAGGCAGAGAACTGCTTGAATCATGGAGGCGGAGGTTGCAGTTAATGGAGATGATGCCACTGCACTCCAGCCTGGGTGACAGAGTCAGACTCCATCTCAAAAAAAAAAGTTATTAATACATTCTGAAGTTTTATGAAATTTATAAAAGTCTGGTATTCCAGCCAGGTGAGGTGGCTCATGCCTGTAATCTCATCACTTTGGGAAGCCAAGGCAGGCAGATCACGAGGTCAGGAGTTCGAGACCAGCCTGGCCAACATGGTAAAACCCCATGTCTACTAAAAATACAAAAATTGGCCAGGCAAGGTGGTGTACACCTGTAATCTCAGCTACTTGGGAGGCTGAAGCAAGAGAATTTTTTGAACCAAGGAAGAGGAGGTTCTGGTGAGCCAAAATCACTCCACTGCACTCCAGCCTGGGCAATAGAGCAAGACTCCATCTTAAAAACAAACAAAAAACGGTCTGGTGGTCCTGATGTGATGCTGTCGGTCATGATTCTGGTTACTGTTTTAAAATGCTGCACATAAAATAATAAATTAAATTTTACTGTGAATTGGGAACGTTCATCAATTCTCATCATAATTACTGTTTCCATCATCCACATTTTGAAATCTACTCTAAAAATATTTGTAATCAGCAATAGTGCAAATTTTTTCTTTTTTTTGAGACAGTCTCACTCTGTCACCTAGGCTGGACATCTAGTCTACTGCAATCTCTGCCTCCTGGGTTCAAGTGATTCTTCTGCCTCAGCCTCCAAAGTAGCTGGGACTACAAGTGTCTGTCACCACGCCCAGCTAACTCGTGGCAGTATAGATGGGGTTTCACCATGTTGCCCAGGTCTTGAGCTCCTGACCTCATGATCCACCAGCCTCAACCTCCCAAAGTGCTGGGATTACAGCCATGAGCCACCGAGACTTGCCCCCAAATTTGCCTTTTATGGAAAAAACTCTAAGGAGCCCTCTTGAACACAGGTTTCTGATAACTCACATCAATGAACTACCCAGGCTTCACCACTATGTGACACAGGCATGTGAGAAACTCACACTTATATCCCCTCAATACATTACAAATAATTTTTTTTTTTTTAAATCAGTGGGCTGGGTACAGTGTCTCATGCCTGTAATCAGAGCAATTTGGGAAGCCAAGGCAGATGAATCACTTGTGGTCAAGAGTTAGAGACCAGCCTGGCCGACGCAGTGAAACCCTGTGTCTACTAAAAATACAAAAATTAGCCAGGTGTGGTGGTTCATGTGTGTAATCCCAGCTACTCAGGAGGCTGAGGCATGACAATAGCTTGAATCTGGGAGGTGGAGATTGCAGTGAGCCAAAATTGTGCCACTGCTCTCCAGACTGGGCGACAGAGTGAGATGCTGTCTCAGAAATAAAAATAAAAATAAATGAACTAAAAACCAATTTCTAGAACTCTAATAAGGAAACTTAAGGGTTCAAAAAACTGATAAGCAAGATCAAGCAAAACAAAAAATCTATTAAGATGTTTTTATAATTTGTATTTAAAACATGTTTGATCTAATATATATATATATATATATATATATTTTGTGAGACAGTCTCACTCTGTGGCCCAGGATGGAGTACAGTAGTGCAATCTCGGCTTTCCGCAACCTCCGCCTCCTGGGTTCAAGCTATTCTCCTGCCTCAGCCTCCCGAGTAGCTGGGTCTGCAGGCACGCGCCACTACGCCCAGCTAATTTTTGTATTTTTAGTAGAGATGAGGTTTCACCATGTTGGTCAGGCTGATCGCAAACTTCTGATTTCAGGTGATCCCAGCCCTTTTCTCCTCCCTGTTCCCCCTCCCTCCCCCTGCCTGGGACTCCGAAAGTGCTGAGATTACAGGGGTGAGCCCCGCGTCCAGCCCTTGTTTTGTTTTCCAGATTTAAGAAACGTATTTCTTAGAAGTCATCTATAATTTACACTGATTTGGTTAACTACAATTTTGTGAAAAAAGGTGGGTGGAAGCGTTTGTTTTTCCTCTCCCGTCTTGATCCCTCCAAAGTTTAGAAACTATTCCTAAATATCCTTTTTTTGAGACGGAATCTAGTTCTGTCGCCAGGCTGGAGTACAGCAGTGGTGTGATCTCAGCTCACTGCAACCGCTGCCTCCTGTGTTCAAGCGATTCTTCCACCTCAGCCTTCGGAGCAGCTGGGACGACAGGCACCTGCCACAATGCCCACCTAATTTTTGTGTTTTTTAGTAGAGACGCGTTTCACTATGTTGGCCAGGCTGGTCTTGAACTCCTGACCTCGTGATCTATTCGTCTCGGCCTCCCAAAGTGCTGGGATTACAGGTGTGAGACACCGCCTCTGGCAAAAACTATTTATAAATATTCTTATTTTCATGTTCAAATGTTCTCTGTATCAGCAGGCAATAATCAGAAAGAGTGGTTCTATCATCAACCTTTGACTGAAGCATCCTATTTAAGAATATGCAGAAAATACCTGGCCCCAAGTTTGCAGACCCACAGTAAGGAAGAAAGTGTCCCTTCCTGCAGGCCTGAGAGTCTTACAGCTTTTCGGGGAGCAACTTGGCATGGAGGGTCCCAGAATTGGCATGGAGCGTCCCAGAAGCTGCTCACGGGCAAGAATCAGGGGTCGCAGCCCTGGGCAACTCTTGGCCGGCGGGAACCTTCCGCTTTCTGGCGTCTTTCTTCTCCTCCCTGCCCGCTGCTGTGGGAGTGGCTGCCGTCTCTTGCCTGGAGGTCCCTCCATCACCTCCTTCTGCCGTGGGAAGGGAGAGGTGGTGGCTGGAGTGGGGTGAGCAGCCTAAGGCCAGAGCCCATCCGGCCCCACGGAGAATATGGTGACCTGTGCGGTAGCAGCCTGCAGGGTTGCACCGCTGAGTTCCCTGAGAAGCAAAGGCGCCTGGCGAGAAGATGCCGTCAGCGGAACCCTGGCCCCGCCGCCCTGGGAGGAGGGAGGAGCGACTCAATGAGGAAGCCCCACAAGGGGCGCTGGGCACCAACGAGCACCACAGGAACCTCCAGGTGGCGCCACAGCAACCCTCAGGCGGCGCCACAGCAACCTCCAGGCAGCGCCCACACCAGCCTACAGGGGTCGCCTAGCCCACAGCACCTGCCACTGCCAATCCAGGGCGTGAACTGCACTGTCGCCCCGTCACACTGATCAGGGCAGCCCAGGCCCGCAGCAACTGGAGGGGGAGCCCACAGCCACTGCCCCGGGGTAACGAGGAGAAGCAGGATGGTGCCCCGGAAAAGGGGAAAGAACTCAGAGCCTGGCCACTTGCCAGGAAAGGCCAGGAGCAAAGATGGAGAGATGGAGATGGAAAAGCAGCAGCGGGGAAGGAGTGGCCTCCACCGGCCGGGTCAGCATACTCTGGCGAGGTTAGAGTATGAAGAGGATGAAGCAGCAGAAAGAGCAGAAACAAGAAGGTGCAATGACACAGCGGAGCACAATGCAGAATCCAGGCCCGGGACCCCAATAAAGGCTGGCTTTAATTCCAGCTCACACCCCCACCCCAATCAGAGAGGATCAGGAGATCGGGAGGACCCAAGAACACTGGAACCTGAAGAGCAGGAATCTGAGGCCAGGACTCATTGTGGGAAATGTTGGGATCAGGAAAGGAGAAAGTGAGGCAGAATGGGGGGATGGGGGTGGAGGGACGGTGACCTGGGTTAGGAAGGATTAGAAATCAAAACCTTAGGAAGGATCCAGAAAGGAACTGTTCTTAAGAAGGTGCATGCTGCAGCCGGCATCGTGGCTCATGCTTCTAATCCCAGCATTTTGGGAGGCCGAGGCGGGTGGATCACCTGAGGTCAGGAGTTGGAGACCAGCCTGGCCAACATGGTGAAACCCCATCTCTACTAAAATTACAACAGTTAGCCAGGTGTGGTGGTGTGGGCCACTAATCCCAGCTACCTGGGAGGCTGAGGCAGGAGAGTCGTTTGAACCTGGGAGGTAGAAGTTGCGGTGAGCTGAGATTGCACCACAGCACCCTGGCCTGGGCAAGAGTGAGGCTCTGACTGAAAAAAAAACAAGAAAGAAAGAAAGTGTGTACTGAAGATAAGGAAGGGGTTCTAAGACTCAGGGAGTGAGGGCAGGGGAGAGACAGGGGTTGGGGTGCAGTGCGGTGCTAATTCAGCACCAAACAGAGAAAGACTGGAGGAAAATAGAGCCCTTCTCCTCCAACACCAACTGCTCTTCTGAGTTCCAGGCCACCTGCTCCTGTGTGCTAACCTACTGACTGTCTCTGAACCCTGCTGGAATGCTGTTCCTCTTGATCTCTGCCCTGCCCCAGACCTTTCACTAACACCACCACCACCACTGCCCAGTGTCCACCAGCCTGCCACTGACCATAGCTGGACCCTATCCCAGACACATCTGCTTCCACCTCGTGCCCTTGGTGACCCAATGGGGACCTGGACACGCAGGTGAAGAAGGTGCTCTTCTGGTTCCTCCTGTTCAGGTGGCCCAGTCACGCAATCATGAGTGCGAATAATGTTGGATATGACACAGATTCTGTTTCTCAAGCTGTTTCACACTGTGGGTTCCCTAACAGTGTTTTCATGGGGTCATCTATGGAGATTTGGTCCTCCCTGCAGACCAAGGACCTGAGCGCAGATTTTTTGAGCAGACTAGAAAGGCTCTGGGCTCACCAGTCCACATCAGATTCTGGGTCCTACTGGCCTTCCTTGGCTCAAACACAGGTCAGGAGTTGGAGACCAGCCTGGCCAACCTGGTGAAACCCCGTCTCCAACATAAATACAAAAAATAACAAGGTGTGGTGGCATGCACCTGTAATCCCAGCTACTTGGGAGGCTGAGGCAGGAGAATCGCTTGAACCTAGGAAGTGGAGATTGTAGTGAGCCAACATCATGCCATTGCACTCCAGCCTGAGTGACAAAAGTGGTCCTCCATCTCAAAAAGTAATAAAGAAACACAGTTATGACTATTGTCTATGGTTGTGACTACTGCGCTCAGGCTGCAATGACAGACCTGCATGTTTGCAACGAAGCCTGCCTGGCTGACAAAGCCTCAAGTACTATGGGCTCTTTAAGTTTGCCAACCCCTGGGTTGGTGGTGGGTGATAATGCAAAAATTAAAACAATGTCAGAAGAAGGAATGAATTCTGAAGAACATTCTTTAGAGCCTACAAGAATGGAGAACAGGATGGATGAGCAGAAAAGCTCACACTTGGAATGCTAGTGCTTATTCAATACACTAAAGTAAATACGTATCACTTACACAATTGTTCTATAACACAGCCAGTGGGGAAACATAAAAATCAATGCATAACTTTTAAAAGGCTCATCCTAATGTGGCCCTAAAATTACCTTGTGTATCCAAAAGTCCACATGGTACACAGGGGGTGTACAAACCTTTGTCATATTGTTTGTAATGTTCATGGTGGGAGAGGATGATATTACAACCAATATCCCAGGGGGGTTGATACCCCCCGTGATATTGTTCATAATATCCACAGGGTGAGCAGATAGTATTACTCCCAATATCGCATAGGGTGTACAGCCCCCTGTGATATTGTTTGCGATATTCAGAGAGAATGAGAATGATATTGCTCCCAATAGCACAGGGGGTGTTCACCCTCTTGTGATATTATTCATAGTATCCTGGGGAAAGGGGATAATATTACTCCCAATTTCGCAGGGGTTGTAAAGACCCCTGTGATAATGTTCATAATATCTGGAGAGGAGAAGATAATATTACTGCCAATATCACAGAGGGTGCACACCTTCTTGGGATATTATTTGTAATATCGAGTGTGAGGGAAAGGATGATATTACTGCCAATATCGCAGGGGGTGTACACTTCCCTGTCATATATTTTGTAATATTCATGGGGTGGGGGAGGATGGTATTTCTCTGAATATCACGGGGAGTGCACATTGCCCTGTAGTATTTTTCATAATTACCAGAGGTAGAGAGGATGGTATTACTCCAAATATTCTAGGTGGCGTACACCCCCTGCAATATTGTTTGTAATATCCAGGGGGTTGAAGGATGATATTACTCCCAGTATCTCAGGGAATGAGCACCCACCTATGATATTGTTTTCTAATATTCAGGGAAAGAGAGGATATTATTCCTTATATTGCAGGGAATGTACACCCACCTATGATATTGTTCCCTAATATTCAGGGAGAGAGAGGATGATATTACTCCCCATATCCTAGAGGGTATATATTCCTCTGTATATTTTTCATAATATTGAGGGGGTAGAGGATGATATGACTCCCAATATCACAGGGGGTGTATACCTTCCTGTGGTGTTTTCCATAATATACAGGTGGGGAAAAATGATATTACTCCCAATACTGCAGCGGGCTTACAGCCTCCTTTGATATTGTTCGAAATATAAAGAAGGGTGAGTATGATATTACTTCCAATATTGCAGGGGTGTATACCCCTCTGTGATATTGTTTGTAATATCCAAATTTGGAGAAGAAAATATTACTCTGAATATCGCAGGGTTGTACGCTCCCCTGGAATATTATTAGCAATATTTAGTGGGGGAGAGAATATTACTCCCAATATTGCAGGGGGTGTACATTCCCTTATGACACTGTTTGTAATATTCAGGGGGAAGGAAGATGATGATATTACTCTCAGTATCTGAGAAAGTGCATACCTTCCTGCAATATTGTTTGTAATATTCAGGCGAAGAGAGGATGATATTACTGTCAATATTGCAGAGGGTGTACACCCACCTGTGACATAGGTCGAAATATCCAAAAGGGAAAAAATGATATTATGCACAAATTGCAGGGGGTGTACACTTGCCTGTGATATTGCTTGTAACATCCAGGAGGAAAGAGGATGACATTACTTTGAATATCACAGGGGGTGTACAAACCCCTATGAAATTTACAGTTGGGGAGAGGATGATATTACTCCAAATATTGAAGGGGATATACACCACTCTGTGATTTTGTTCATAATATCCATCGGAAGAGAGAATGGCATTATTCTAAGTATCACAGGGGTAGTACACCCCCTTGTGATATTGTTGGTAATATCAGGTGGGTGGAAGGATAGTATTACTCTCAGTATCTGAGGGTGATACCCCTAACTACTCAAGGGACTGAAGTGGGAGGATCACTTGACCTCAGGAGGTACAGGTTGCACTCCCACACCTCCCTTTTTCACTAATGTGACCTCACTCACGTATCAGGCTCGAGATTAAGTGAGGAAATGTAAGGAAGATATTAGCACTCTTCTGAAATCTTTCCCTCCCTCCACATAAATACAGACAACCAGAACCAAGGAACAGCAGGAGACACATAGAAGAACAAAAAGATTTGCAAATAATATCAGAACAATAATATTTGCAGCAAATAGTGGCTTTTAGAAAACAGAAGGGATGGTAGGGCACAGTGGCTCATAACTGTAATCCTGGCACTTTGGGAGGCCAAGGCAGGCAGATCACTTGAGGTCAGGAGTTCGAGACCAGCCTGGCTAACATGACAATATCCCACCTCTACTAAAATACAAAAATTGGCTGGGAGCAGTAGTACATGCCTGTAATCCCAGCTACTTGGGAGACAGAGGCAAAGAACTGCTTCAATCTAGAAGGCAGAGGCTGCAGTGGGTCAAGATCACGCTATTGCACTCCAGCCTGGGAGACAGAGTGAAACTCCAGCTCAAAAAAAAAAAAGAGAGAGAGAGGGGGAGGGTGCAGAAGGTGCACCTTATCCCCCATGGGGATAGGGTCTCATTATGTTGCTCAGGCTGGACTTGAACACCTGAGCTCAAGCAATCCTCCCTCCTCAGCATACCAAGTAACTGGGAATACTGGCAGAAACCACTCCATGAGGATATAGCAGATTTCTTGATTACCCACTACATGCTAGGCACTGATGATATATTCACCCTTTTACATATATTTACTGGTTTACATAGAAGTAATTTCACATGTATTTATATGTGTGTATATACATGTATAGATACACAAACTTCACATTATCTCTATAATGTCGGTGTGGCTCACAACTAGTTGAAGATTTTTAGAAAAAAAACTGAAGTTTACCGGAAGAAGGAATTCTGTTTTAAGACATCGGCATCAGGATTTGAGCCAAGGCAGCCCCACCCAATCACACAGACTAATTCTTTGAAATGGATCTTTTATACATATCACATCTCTCTCAATGACTCTGTTTCTTTGGAGAACCTTGATAGACACAGGAGAAATCTGGAAATGGACCATTCACAGAGGCAGCAAAAGCAGGAAGAGAGACACAACAGGCCCTAAGCTGAACGTGCTTCTGGGAGGCTGTGATGTGCAAAAACATTAGGAGAACCAGGTCTAGGACCCAGAAGGAAAAACTTCTATATCTGACAACAGATTAATAGCCAGAATATGTAAGCTCAAACAAGTTTAGAGGAAAAATTTTAATAAGCTGATTTTGAAACTGGACAAAATATCTGAATCTCCAAAGAGGACATAAAAATGGCAAATAGGTATATTAAAAGGTGCTCTACATCCAGCCCAAGTTCCCAGCAGGAGCAGAAGAGGACCCAGTTTCCTAGAGAAGGCATGAAGAAGGCAGTTCTGGCGTCTTCTCAGCACAGTCACCACTCTCAGATGAAGGCAGCATGGAGATGTTATGCTGGTTTTTGGGGGACTGAACTCTTCCTGGAATTCTCTGGAGAAATTCTGAATCCATCAGTCCTGATGGTCAGAAAGCAACACTCACAGGAAATTGTGGAGGGGACAAAAGGACAGAAAGCAACACACTGTGAGTGCCCGCTCCACGCCAGTCCTGTCCCTGGGCTCCAGTCTTACTCTGGCCTATGCTTTCCCCACCCTTTTGACCCCGACAGCTTCCGTTTCACCTTTAAGCTTTAAGATCTGACTTAATGGCCAGGCACTGTGGCTTACTCCTGTAATCCCAGCATTTTGGGAGGCTGGAGAGGGGGGAGGCAAATCATGAGATGTGGAGTTTGAGATCAGCCTAAACAACATGGTGAAACCCAATCTCTACTAAAAATACAAAAAAAAAAAAATCAAAACAAAACAAACAAACAAAATAAACTTACCTGGGTGTGGTGGTGTACATGCCTGTTATGCCAGGTACTCAGGAAGTTGAGGCAGAAGTGCTTGAACCAGGAGGTAGAGGTTATAGTGAGCCGAGACTGCAGCACTGCACTCCCACCTGGACGACAGAGCAAGACTCCATCTAAAAAAACAAAGGAAGAAAGGAAGGAAGGAAGGAAGGAAGGAAGGAAGGAAGGAAGGAAGGAAGGAAGGGAAGGGAAGGAAAGAGAAAGAAAGAAAGGAAGAAAGAAAGAAAGAAAAAAGAAAGGAAAAGAAAAAAAAGAAAAGAAAAGAAAGAAAGAAGTCTGACTCCAGAAGTTCCTCTCTAGCTTTTTTAACTTTACTTACCAATCCAGGGCACCCAGGACAGATGGTGATGATGGCCAGGTCCTGTGCACTTAAACTGTTGGCTGCATGCTGCATAGAAAGTACCTGTGAGCCTGAGACAGACCCATTAAAGGACATTCCAGTGTGGACAACCAGCAGGAGCCCACTGGACACTTCATCTAAGGAAATACTAATAAATAACCAAAGCCAGCAGCTCACAGGAGCTAGAACACACCCTAAAGTCACACTCAAAACTCCTGGACTAGAGATAAAAGGAATCTGCTGGTGAAGTCAACATGGGAGGCTGAAACCAGCCCAGGCACAGCCCAAGCTCATATGCCTGAGGACAAGGGAACAGATAAGAACACAAGGTGGAGGGCACTCAGGGCCAGAACACAAGGAGAAGCTGTGGAGAAGCTGTGACTTCTGATTAGGAAGTGTGATGGCCCCTGAGGCTCATGGCAGGCAATGGCTGTGCTGACGAAAGCACCTCAGCTCCCACCTTGAGGCAACCTCAGGTCCAAACACAGAGTGCACTTCGGGGTGAGACGCTCCCTCTGGCAGCCACATCGCCACTGCCCAGAACAGAATCTGCTGGGGAAGCGAGGACTGCACACTCAATCAAAACACACACCCTCAATTTTGTTAAAAATAATCCTCTGGAATGAACACACCAAAGTAGTAATAGTGCTCACCTGTTCAGGTAGGAGAGAAGGTGGAATGGAGCAGAGGGGGGATGCCACTGCACCTTTACAAACTTCAAAATGTTCAAGCATGTCACTTACGGTTTAACATAGCAGCTTCTGAGCTGAAGGTCAGATGAGATGGAGTCCTGGTGCCTGGCAGGAAGCAAGAGGGCCCTGTTGGGTGAGCCACAGGGGCTGAGGTGGTCGCTGCCCACTGACCTCAGGAGCACAGCTGGCCTGTCCCAAAGCACAGCAGAAGCAGAACAACCATGATCCACAACTGAGGCTACAGAAACACTCTGGATAAGCAAAAAGGAAAGTGAGATGTGGAGAACAGAAGGATTTCCACGATGCAAGGAATTCACATAGAGGATTTTATTTCCTAATCCCTCCATTTCAACTCTGGTTCACAATTGAATTCACTGTAAGTTTAAGCACAGGTTTCTTATAAGGATTTCAAAGGAGATAACCAGTATGCGATCAGAAGAAAGCTCACTTGGGGTAGATCTAGGTAATGGAGGAATTCAAAATCAACACCAGATGAGACTGTCATTTCCAAGGAAATGCAGTGGTGATCTTTTTCATTTTCATTTCACCTTCATGACTTCAATAAAAGATGTTTGAAATTTTTGAAAATGTTAAATGTTGAATTAGTTACATTGAAACAGAAATTTCTCTCAAGCAATCTGTGAATGCTACAGATCACAATGAGAAGCTCAAAAATACTGTACCTTCATCCCAGGAGGACTCTTTAAATGTAATCTCTATACTTGGAAAACAAGCAGTGAAGGATCAAGGATCAGCCTCAGCAGGAAAGCAGGATCCACCACACCACCCTCACCTCCCCCATGAAGGGAGCACACAGGGAGGGCTGCCCATGATGTGGAGATTAAAGTCCAGGGGGACAAAGTGGCCAGAGAGATCTGTGCTGCACAGATCTCTCTGGCCACTTCGCAGGCCCAGTGGAGTGCAGCATAGACTGTACTCTGCTAAGCCTGCAACTCCTGACCTCTGCAAGTCACTTGTCCTCAAAGGCCAAGCGCTTGCTCAGGTCATGAAGTCACGTCCTCAAAGCCTGTCTTCTCTGCCTGAGGGAAGACATCTGACCAGGATGCGGGAAAGGGCCCAAGGAAGCATATGCAGGCCCAGCGGAGTGCAGTGTGGACTGCACTCCACTGGGCCTGCAGTTCCTGACCTCTGCAAGGCACCAGAAGCTCCTTGAAGGCCAAGACCTTGCTCAGTTCATGAAGGCTCAGTTCCTTGAAGCCTCTCTTCTCTGCCTGAGGGAAGACATCAGACCAGGACATGGGAAAGGGCCCAAGGAAGCATGTGCACTTGATTTTATGTGGATAGTGGTGACTGGAGGTACATACCAAGCTTTGGTTTCCACAGAAGGGCTGAGCAAAAAAGAATGGATGAGTAGGGGCACAGACATGGCAGAAGACCAGATGGGGGACCTGCTCATTACTTTTTGACCTTTCCAAAGTCATAGTAAGCATCGAGAAACCATGTAGGAGGGGCAGCTGTTCATAGTAAAATATATTATGTGCACAAATAATTACAAAAATCAGAAATCATAATCCTTAAACAGAATGTAAAACACTGTAAGGCCATTGGACTCCTAGTCTGCCTGACATGTGAGTTGGATGAGATGGCTCAGAGCACTCACAATGACTTCACCTGGCCTTCTGCAAGCCAATTTTTCTTAGAAAAAGTAGTCTTGTCCACAGGCTGATCTTTTACCCCCCCAATATTATGAGAGCACACTACAATTTTCCTACGAAAATCATCACCGCTTGATACCAATGCAGTCTTACAATGGGCGAGGCACTGCGTGTCAGGGCTTCCAACATGTGTGTCCTTTCCATCCAGCAGTTCTAAGAGTGTACCTGAGGGAGCAAGCAAAAGCACAGACACACACAAACATACTCATGGCAGTGGCACTTTCAGGTCGAAAATGAAAATTCTGCAACTTATACGATCATTGACAAGCTGTGAATTTAACCAGAAAAAGGAAAATATCAACTCCTCAAGATCTGTTATGGAAAACTCATTAACACAGAAGATGTCCACTTAGAATGAGCTGTTACCTGAGGCACCACTGTGGATCCTTCTTTTAATTTAAATGGCATTGCTGTTGCTGGCCACACAGGATCCTCTTGGAAGAGTCCACAGCATTGGTAAGCTATTTATTATCATTCAGCGTAAGTAAGAAGAATAAAGACAGCTACTGGTGTGCATCTGCAGGTGTCTCCTAAATGTTATGTGGCCCCAGCATCACCCATAAGGGTTCCCAGAGCAAGAAAACTCCTACAGTGAATGAGAACTCCTACAGTGCACAAAACTCCATAGTGAACAAGAGGCTACAATATCATCAAATTCATAAATATATCAAACTTAATGCATGTATCAATAGACATATTTCCAAAACAGCCTCACTTACCCTTTTCAGGACTAAGATTTTGGTCAATAAACAGTTATGTCTTGGTGTGGCACAGTGGCTCATGTCTGTAATCCTATCACTTTGGGAAGCAGGTGGATGACTTGAACTCAGGAGTTCGAGACCAGCCTGGGCAACATGGTGAAACTCCATATCTACCAAAAATACAAAAAATTAGCCAGGCAGGGGGGTACATACCTATAATCCCAGCTACTGAGGAGGCTGAGATGGGAAGATCTTGAGCACAGGTGAGCCAGGATGCAGGTAAGCAAGATTGTGCCACTATACTCCAGCCTGGGTCACAGAACAAGACCTTATCTGAAAAAACAAAGAGACTTCTATATTGCCTTCCATTAGACAAACCTGCAGAAAATAACAATAATAAATACAACATCTACAAGAATTATAAAACAAATGATTTTACAAAAATTATCTTTTTTAGAGGATTCTACAACATATCGTTAAAAGACAAAAAGGTCACTGTCAGGCAGAGGACTCCAACAAGGACCAGGAGGACACCTAAGTCTTTGGAGAAATGCTGAAGCTGTGGTTACTTCCAGTGAACAAAACGCCACAGCTTCTAAGAAGCAGTTATGACTTACAGAATTCATGCAATTATTAAAAATCAGGAGGGCTTTCATGACAGATGAAAATACTCACAATAGAATGTTACCTGAAAGGTACATTTAATTATCACATTGAGTATACATGCTGAGGTCAGTATCTCAAGAAGAAATCTTACCAGAACTGTCAAATCATCCTCTCTCCAGGAAGCCAGTTGAGACTTTCCATTCTCTCCCCATTTAAGGGAACGGTCAAGTCCCAGGGGCAAGGCTCTTCCATGGATACACAACCCAAGAGGAAGCCTCAGAGGCACAGGCTCTGGGAGTACCTGGTGGCAGCTTCAAGTCAGGAGTGCACTCGAGTGTAGTGCACTTGAACACTCCAAGTCAGCTGTAGAAGGTCCCTTAGCTCAGGCAGTGGGATGGGAGACAGGAATGGGTTTATTGACTTCCTAATAGAGTATAAAAGTAAAAACAACTCAAATACACTCTTCCAGAGAACAAATTGAGGCTGTTCAACAAAATGCTGGCCCATGATGAGACCCCAGATAAACATTAGGGGCCACCAAGGGTGAGGGGAACTAACAACAAGTCAGGTGACCAAGATTCAAAGACTGACAAGGCCACTGGGCAGTTTTCTGGACTTCTTAAAAACTCCACATTCCTATAGAAGAGGTGGGAAACAGTCTGGGCTCGAAAGACCTCCATAAGGAATCCTCAAGGGTGAAACCAGTTAAACTGCCCTTTTCTGAGCCTCTCAGTGCTACAGGTACTGCCCCCTGCCCCATGAGACCTAATGAAAGGTGGGTTAAGGTGGCTTTATGTTGGGCATGTGGTCACTGGCTACACAGACCAAGAGCAAGCCAGCACATCAGGCCAGGCAAATACAAAGGGCACTTGCATGAACACTCAGAAGTTTCAAGATCTGGCCTTGGAGATACCAGGTCCAGGAGGCTATCAGGAAGTCTCCATCATGGTGGTCTCAGCTGAGTCACAGAAACGCAGGCTCTGTTGTGCCTGGGAGCCCATAGGGATAACGGTAGAAAATTAACGCCGACTGAGTAAGGCCAGAAGATTATGAGCAGGTGAGTAATGCCAGGAGGTTAGTTAAGACCAGGTGGCTTAGCCCAGGGGAGTAAGGCCAGGGATGTAGGTAAAGGGGAAAGGACAAAGAAATATAGCCAGATTGGTAGACAAGGTGGTTAAGGTCATGAGGTTGAGACCAGCTGAGTAACACTAGACAATTCACACCTGCTGAGTAAGAACAAGAGGTTAGGGTCAGGTGTATAAAGCCAGGGGGCTAAAGCAAAGGACATAGGCCATGAGATTAATGCTGGGCATCCAAGCCCAGGCTGTAAAGATCTGGAGGTGGGCCAGATGGGGTCATGGTAAGAAGAGAAGGCAAAGGAGCTCAGACCAAGGTTTGGGCAGGTGAGTAAAGCCAGTTAGCTACAGTTAGTTAAAGCCAGGAAGGCAAGGTTGCTCGGTGGGTAAAGATGGGGAATGCCAGAGGCCTACATCAAGAAGGGTAGGCACTATTGGTTAAGGGCTATAGGGGATGGCCAGGGTGGCAGCACAAGACATTACAGCAGTGTAGTTATGGGCAGGGAGATGAACCCAGGTGAGTAAGACTAGAATGTGATGGCCAGGCATCAAGGCTGATGGCTAAGGCATGATGGGTAAGACCATGTGAGTTAGAATGAAAGCTTAAGGACAGGTGGGAATGCCAGGTTGGTAAGCTATATTGGTCATCTAGGTAAGTAAGGCCATGAGGTTAAGGCCACGTGGGTAAGTCCAGGTGGCTAATGGGAGGTGTCTAAGTCTGGGGGTGGGGTGGGGAAGCAGTGGTAAATCTGGGAAATAAGGGCAAGGGGATAAGTCCAGGGAAGTAAGCCTAGGGAGGTAAATCCAGTGGTTTAGACCTGATAGATGAAACCAGAAGTTTATGGACACTTGTGTAAACCAAGTGTGGAGGCCATGTGGGTCATCTATGGTTGGTAAGACTAGGTGGGAACACTAGGTGGCTAATCCACGTTTTTAGAGCCATGGGGTTAAGGTTCATAGGGTTAGGCCAGGTGGGTGAGGTGAATGAGGCATGGTTAGGGCCATAAAATAAGATGGGCAAGGCCCTGGAGTAATGGCAGTGCAGTAAAGCCTCATGGGCAAGATCACATGGTTCTTCAACAGTGATAGAGGCAAACAAATTGAAGCCAGGTGGCTAAGAATGGGTGGATAATGATGAGCAAGAAGTTATGGCCAGGTTGATAAGGGCAAAACTATTAGGCCATAAAATTAAGACTCAGTGATTATGACCAGGGAGTTAATAAAGCCAGATAGACAATGCCAGGTTCATAATACCATGAAGATAAGGTGATGTGATGAAGCCAATGAGCTTAGGAAGTTCTGCTGAGTGCAGTCAGGTTGTTAAAACCAGGTGTTGAGGCAGAGCGTGGTGGCTCCCACCTGTAATCCCAGCACTGTTGTATGCCAAGGTGGGCGGATTACCTGGGATTGGGAGTTCGAGATCAGCCTGACCAACATGGAGAAACCCTGTCACTATGAAAAATACAAAATTAGCTGGGCATGGTGGTGCATGACTGTAATCCCAGCTACTCTGGAGGCTGAGGCAGGAGAAGGTCTAGTAGGTAGGGCTAGGTAAACAAGGTCATGTGAGAATGGCAGCAAGTGAAGGCCAGGAAAGGAAAACCAGGGATTGGGACACAGAATATGACACCAGGTTAAGTCCAGTAGCGTTGGGACAGTTGAGGAAGGGAGACTAGGGCATTGAGATTAATTGTTAAGGCCAACTGGGTAAGGCTGAGAGGTAAGATGAGTGGGATGATTCAGGTTGGTAAGGGCAGGTGTTTCCTAGATGCATAAGACCAGGAGATTCATACTGGATGAGTAAGGCCAGGATGTTCATAAGACACGTGGGTAAATCTAAGTTAGCAAATCCGTGAAGTTAAGACTGGTCAGGAAGCCAAGAAATTGAAAAGGCTGGGTGGCTAAAATCAGTAAGTTAAGCCTTCCCTGTATGGAGCTAGGTGACTAACTCCACCTAGTCAATACTAAGAGTAAACCAGAAAAATTAGGCCAGGAGGTTAAGGCTGTATGAGTGAAAACAAAAGCTGAAGCCAAGATGGGGATGCTAGATTGTAAGCTATGTTGGTCATCCATGTTGGTAAGGCCAAGAGTTTAAGACAAGGTAGGTAATGCAAGGTGTCTGGGATGGGGGCACACAGTTGCAGGTAAAGCCAGGGAATAAAGGCAGGGTCATGATAACACCAGGGGAGAAAACCTAGGGAATTAAATCCAGCGGTTTAAGGCCTGGTAGATAAAATCAAAAGGCTAAGGACCGTTGTGTTAACCAAGTGTGAAGCCCATGTGGTCACATATGGTTTGTAAGACTAGGTGAGAAAACTAGGTGGCTAATCCCAGTTGTTAGGGCCATGAGGTTAAGACCCATAGGGTTAGGCTAGGTGGAGAAGGATAATGGGGTCTGACCAGGGACGTAAAATGTGCTGGATAAAACCAGGGGATAAGTTAGGCAGCTGAATAAGGCCTCATGGGCAAGATCAGCTGGGGTGGGTCTTGATCAGTGATTGAGGCCAGCAAGTTAAAGCCAGGTGAGTAAGAACAGGTGGACAATGGTGAGGGGGAATGGTCAGGTGGGTAAGGGAAGCACTTTTAGGCCAGGAAATTAAGACTTGGTGAGTATAGCCAGGATATTAATAAAGACAAATATATAATGCCAGGTTCATAATACCATGAGGATAAGATAAAATAAAATAATAAAGCCAATGAGCTTAGTGAGTTCTGCAGAGTGCAGTCAGGTTATTAAAACCAGGTGTTTGAACCCAGCAGAATAGAAGACTATTCCTAGGCCAAGAAATCAATGAGGGAAATACCCAGTTGGATCAAGGGCAATTCTGCAAGCCAACCAAATGATGACCCAAGACATCATTGGGTAATGGTGCTGGAGCTGGGGCTGGATATGGAGTTGTGAGTAAAGCTAGGGCTGGGGCTGGGGCTGGAGCTGGGACTGGGACTGGGGCTGGGGGGTATGGAGTTCAGGGTAAAGCTAGGGCTGGGGCTGGGGCTGGGGCTGGAGCTGGGACTGGGACTGGGCCTGGGGCTGGAGCTGGGACTGGGACTGGGCCTGGGACTGGGAGTGGGACTGGGGCTAGGGGGTATGGAGTTCGGGGTAAAGCTGGGGCTGGGGTTGGGCCTGGGGCTGAGACATGGAGTTGGGGGTAAAGCTGGGCTGGGCCTGGGGCTGGGGCTGAGCCTGAGCCTAAGCCATGGATTTTGGGAGTAAACCTACGGCTAAGTCTCAGGCTGGGACATGGATCTGGGGGTAAAGCCAGGGCTAGTGCTGGGGCTGGGGCTGGGCCTGGGCCTCTGCCATGGTCTTGGAGGTAAACCTAGGCCTGGGGCTGAGGCTGGGCTATGGAGTTGGGTATAAAGCTGGGCATGGGGCTGGAGTTGGGATATGGAGTTGAGGGTAAATCTAGGGCTGAGGCTGGGCCTGGGCCTGGGCCACAGAGTTGGGGATAAAGCTATGAGAAAAGGGTAGGGTGGTGATGATACCAGGGGACAAAATCAAGGGAGGTAAACCCAGAGGCATATAACCTGTTAGATACAACCAGAAGCCTAAGGACAATTATGAAAACTAAGTGTGGAGGCCACGTGGGTCATGTATGATCAGTAAGAGGTGGGAAAACTAGGTGGTTAATACAGGTTTTAAGGTCCTGAGATTAAGACCCACAGGGTTATATCAGCTGGGGAAAGCGAATGGGGTCGGGCCAAGGCTATAAAATGAGGTGGGTAAGACAACATGGCAAGGGCAGGGGAGCAGTGGCAGGAGCTTCATAAGGCAGGTGAGTAAATCTTAAGTGGGTAAAATCAGCTGAGTCTGATGGGAGATTGAGGCCAACAAATTACAACCAGGTGAGTAAGAACACGTGGACAATGGCAGGAAGTTATGGCTAGTCCAGTAAGGCCAGGAATTTTAGGCAAAGTCATGAAGACTTGGGGAGTAGGGCAGGGAAGTTAATAAGGCCAGATGGATAATATCAAGTTGCTCATATCATGAGGATAAAATAAGGTGATGAATGCAAACAGGTTCAAAAGGTTGGCTGAGTTTGGCCAGGTTGTTAAAACCAGGTATCTAAATTCAGCTCAGTAAAGGACCATTTCAGTAACCCCAGGCTGTGAAATCAACAGGAAAAACACCCAGTAGGACTGAGGGCCTGGGCCTGGACATGGAGTTGGGGGTCAAGTCCAGGCGGGGCCTGGGGCTGGGGCTTGGACATGGAGTAGGGGGTAAATCTAGTGCTGGGGCTGGGGCTGGGACATGGAGTTGGGGAAAAGCTGGGACTGGGCTGAGGCCTGGGCTGGGCCCAGGACTGGGACATGGATTTGTGAGGAAAGCTATGGTGGAGTCTGGGCCTCGTACGAGGCCTGGGCCATGGAGGTGGGGGTAAACCTAGGGCTGGGGCTGGGGCTGGTCCTGGGACATGGAGTTTGGAGTACAGCTGGGGATGGGGCTGGGCCCAGGCCATGGGGTTGGGAGTAAAGCTGGGGCTGGGGCTGCGGCTGGAACATGGAGTTGGGGGTAAAGCTAGGACTGAGGCAGGGCCTGTGCCTGGGACATGTAGTTTGGGGTGAAGCCCTGGTCCTGGGACATAAAGCTGGGAGGAAAGCTAGGGCTGGGGCTGGGCCACAGAGCTGGGGGTAAATCTGGGGCTGGGGTTGGGACATGGAGTTGGGGGTAAAGCCGGGGATAGGGTTGGGCCTGGGCCTGGCCTGGAGATTGAGGCCAGCGAATTACAACCAGGTGAGTAAGAACGCGTGGACAAGGGCAGAAAGTTATGGCAAGTTTGGTAAGGCCAGGATTTTTAGGAAAATTCATGAAGACTGGGTGAGTAAGGCAAGGAGGTTAATAAGACCAGATGGATAATATCAAGTTTACCATACGATGAGGATAGAATAAGGTGGTGAATGCAAACAGGTTAATAAGGTTGGCTGAGTTTGGCCAGGTTGCTAAAACCAGGTGTCTAAATCCAGCTCAATAAAGGACTATTTTAGTAACCCCAGGCTGTGAAATCAACAGGGAAAACACACAGTAGGATTAAGGGCTTGGGCCTGGGCCATGGAGTTGGGGGGTGAAAGTAGGGCTGGGCCTGGACCTGGGAATTGGGCTGGGCCTGGGACATGGAGTTGGGGATAAAGCTAGGGCTAGAGGTGGGGCTGGGGCAAGGACATGGAGTTGGGTGTAATCCTAGGGCTGTGGCTGGGGCTGGGATATGGGATATAGGATATGGGATATGGGGTAAAGCTAGGACTGGAGATGGGCTTGGGCCTGGGCCTGGAGATTGAGGCCAGCAAATTACAACCTGGTGAGTAAGAACACTTGGACAATGGCAGGAAGTATGGCCAGACCAGTAAGTCCAGGAATTTTAGGCAAAGTCATGAAGACTGGGTGAGTAGGACAAGGAGGTTAATAAGGCCAGATGGATAATGTCAAGTTCATCATACCATGAGGATAAAATAAGGTGATGAATGCAAACAGGTTAATAAGGTTGGCTGAGTTTGGCCAGGTTGTTAAAACCAGGTATCTAAATTCAGCTTAATAAAGGACTATTTCAGCAACCCCAGGCTGTAAAATCAACAGGGAAAACATCCAGTAGGATTAAGGGCATGGGCCTAGGACATGGAGTTTTGGATAAATCTAGGGCTGAGCCTGGGCCTGGGGCTGTGACATGGAGGTTGGGGTAAAACTGGAGCTGGGGCTGGGGCTGGGGCTGGGCTTGGGGCATGGAGTTGAGGGTAAAGCTGGGGCTGAGCCTGGGCCTGATACATGGATTTGGGGGTAAAGGTAGGGCTGGGTCTGGGGGTGGGTCTTGGACTGTGCCTGTGCCTATGCCTGTGCCTAAGACATGGAGTAGCGGGTAAACATAGGGCTAGGCCTTGACCTGGACCTGGGCCTGGGACATGGAGTTGGGGATAAAGCTGGGGTTGTGCCTCAGCCTGGGACATGGAGTTAGGGGTATAGCTAGGGGTAGGGCAGGGCTTAGGACTGTGACATGGAGTTGGGGGTAAGGGCCTGGGCCTGTGCCATGGCTTTGGGGGTAAAGGTAGGGCTGATGCTGTCTGTGAGTCCAGCCTGGGCCTGTGTCTAGGTCTAAGACACAGAGTTGAAGGTAAAGCTAGGGCTAGGGCAGGACCTGGGCCTGGGCTTGGAGATCGAAGCCATAGAATTACAACCAGGTAAGAACATGTGGACAATGGCAGGAAGTTATGGCCAGTCCAGTAAGGCCAGGATTTTTAGGCAGTCATGAAAACTAGGCAAGTAGGGCAAGGAAGTTAATAAGACCAGAGGGATAATGTCAAGTTCATCATACCATGAAGATAAAATAAGGTGATGAATACAAACAGGTTAATAATGTTGGCTGAGTTTGGCCAGGTTGTTAAAACCAAGTATCTAAATCCAGCTCAATAAAGGCCTATTTCAGTTACCCCAGGCTGTGAACTCAACAGGGAAAACACCCAATAGGATTAAAGGCCTGGGCCTGGGACATGGAGTTAGGGGTAAAACTTGGGCTGGGCCAGGGCCGTGGCCTGGGCCTGGGACATGGAGTTGGGAGTAAGGCTAGGGCCGGGTCCGGGCCTGGGACCAGCCTGGGCCTAGGCCATGGATTGAGGGTAAACTTAGTGCTGGAGCTGGGACTTCAAGTTTTTGGTTAAGCTACTTATGGGGCTGGGCCTGGGCCTGGAGATTGAAGCCAGTGAGTTAAAACCAGGTGAGTAAGAACAGGTGGATAATGGTAGGAAGTTATGGCCAGTCCTGTAAGGCCAGGATTTTTAGGCAAAGTTATGAAGACTGAGTGAGTAGGACAAGGAGGTTAATAAAGCGACATGGATAATATCAAGTTTATCATATGATGAGGATAGAATAAGGTGGTGAATGCAAACAGGTTAATAAGGTTGGCTGAGTTTGGCCAGGTTGCTAAAACCAGGTATCTAATTCCAGCTCAATAAAGGACTACTTAAGTAATCCCAGACTATGAAATCAACAGAGAAAACACCCAGTAGGATTAAGGGCTTGGACCTGGGCCATGGAGTTGAGGATAAAGATAGGGCTGGGCCTGGACATGAAGTTGGGGATAAAGCTAGGGCTAGGGCTGGGGCAAGGACATGGAGTTGGGGGTAAACCTGGGGCTGTGGCAGGGGTTGGGCCAGGTCTGGGACTTGGCCTGGGTCTGGGACATGGAATTGGGTGTAATCCTAGGGCTGCGGATTGTGCTAGAGCTGGGACATGGGATATGGGTTAAAGTTGGGACTGGAGATGGGCCTAGGCCTAGACCTAGAGATTGACACCAGCAAATTAAAACCTGGTGAGTAAGAACACTTTGACAAATGCAGGAAATTATGGCCAGTCCAGTAAGTCCAGGATATTTAGGCAAAGTCATGAAGACTGGGTGAGGGCAAGGAGGTTAATAAGGCCAGATGGATAATGTCAAGTTCATCATACCATGTGGATAAAATAAGGTGATGAATGCAAACAGGTTAATAAGGTTGGCTGAGTTTGGCCATGTTGTTGAAGCCAGGTATCTAAATCCAGCTCAATAAAGGCCTATTTGAGTAACCCCAGGCTGTGAAATCAACAGAGAAAACACACAGTAGGATTAAAGGCCTGGGCCTGGGACATGGAGTTGTGGATAAACCTAGGACTGGGGCTGGGGCTGGGACATGGAGGTGGGGATAAAACTGGAGCTCGGGATGGGGCTGGGCTTGGGCCTGGGCCTGGGCCAGGGCCAGGGCCATTACTTTGGGAGTAAAGGTAGTGCTGGGGCTGTCTGTGGGTCCTGGCCTGGGCCTGTGGCTAGGCCTAAGACACGGAGTTGGGGGTAAAGCTAGGGCTAGGGCAGGGCCTAGGCCTGGGCCTAGAGATTGAGGCCATAGAATTACAACCAGGTAAGTAAGAACACGTGAACAATGGTTCTAAAACCAGTTTCTAAATCCAGCTCAATAAAGGACTATTTCAGTAACCCCAGGCTATGAAATCAACAGGGAAAACACAGAATAGAATTTAGGGCCTGGGCCTGGGACATTGAGTTGGGGTAAATCTAGGGCTGGACCTTTGGCTGGACTTGGGTCTGGGCCTGGGGCTGGGGCTTGGACTTGGGCTGGGGCTGGGACATGGAGTTGGGAGTAAATTGGGAATGGGGCTGGGGCTGGGGCTGGGGCTGCAACATGCAGTTGGGGTAAACCTGGGGCTGTGGCTTGGGTTGGGCCTGGGCCTGGTCCTGGGACATGGAGTTGGTATAAATCTAGGACTGGGGCTCGGCCTGGGCCTGGGAATGGGCCATAGAGGGCTCAGGTTGGGGCTGGGACATGAAGGTGGGGGTAAAGCTGGGACTGGGACTGGGGCTGATTAAAAACTGAGGTTAACACCAGGTCAGGAAGCCAGGCGATTGAACAGGCTGGTGGGTAATGCTGGTAAGTTAAGGCCTCCTTAATAGAGCTGCTAGGTGGCTGCCTTCACTGCATGTATCCCCCTGATAAGAGGTTAAAGCTAGGCAGATTACATCAGGCTGTTAAGGCCATGCGAGTTAGAATGAAAGGTTAGGCCAGGTGGGAATGCCAGGTTAGTAAGCTATCTTAGTCATCCAGGTTGGTGAGGCCATGAGGTTAAGGCCAAGTGAGTAAGTTCAGGTGGCTCATGCAAGGTGTCTTTAAGTCCAAGGGTTGGGGAACAATGGGAAATCCAGATAATAGAAGCAGGGGGATACGTCCAGAGAGGTACACCTAGGGAGGTAAATCCAGTGGTTTAAGTCCCGATATATGAAACCAGAAGGCCAAGGACAATTGTGTTAACCAAATGTGAAGCCATGTGGGTCATGTGTGTTTGGTAAGACTAGGTGGAAAAGCTAGGTGGTGAATCCAGGTTGTTAAGGCCATGAGGTTAAGGCCCATAAGGATTAGGCCAGGTAGGGAAGCTAATGGAGTATGTCCAGGGCCCTAAAATGAGGTGGGTAAGACCACGGGTTAATGGCAGTGCAGTAAGGCCTCGCAGGCAAGATCACATGGGTCTTGACCAGCGATCAAGTCCAGAAAACTGAAGCCATGTGGGCAAGAACAGGTGGATAATGGTGAGTGGGAAATAGCCAGGTGGGTAAGGGAGAGTTTTAGACCAGGAAATTAAGACTTACCACAATGTCCAGGAGGTTAATAAAGCAAGATAAACACCAGGTTCCTAGTATCAGGAAGGAGAGATACGGTGATGAAGCCAATGAGCTTGGGAAATTCTGAGTGCAGTCAGGTTGTTAAAACCAGGTGTTGAGATCCAGCTGAATAGAAGACTATTCCCAGGCTGGGGAATCAATGAGAAAAACATCCAGTTGGATTAAGCACAATTCTCCAAGCCAGACAAATGATGACCCAAGGCTAACATTATTAGGTGGGCAAGAAGTGTGGGGAAGGTGACAAGGAAGGTGAAGGCCAGCAGAATAAAACTAGGTGGTAAACACCTGGTAAGTATGAGGCCAGTAGATTATATCTTGCTGGCTGAGGCCAAGCATGTGAAGAGGGCAGGTGAGTATGGCCCTAAGGTTAATGAATTCGGAGGAAAGACCTACTGGGTAAGGTTAGGCAAATACAGCCACTGGGACCCCAGGAAAGGGAAGCCAAAGGCCGGGACAGATCATAATGATACCAGGTAAGGCCAGTAGGGCTGGGACAGTTGAGGAAGACTAGAAGCTTGACTAATCATGAAGGCTAACTGGGTAAGCTGGAGAGGTAAGATCAGCTGGGTGATTCGGGTTGGTAAGGATGGGTCATTAACGGCACAAGGGTAAGGGCAGGTGGGTATGCTAGGCACATGAGGCCAGGAGATTCATACTGGATGAGTAAGGTCAGGGGATTCCTAAAACAGGTGGGTAAATTTAAGTTGCCAAAACCGTGAGGTTAAGACCCAGTTGGGAGGCGGAGGTTGCAGTGAGCTGAGATCACGCCACTGCACTCCAGCCTGGCGACAGAGCAAGACTCTGTCTCAAAAAAAAAAAAACTAGGTCAAAAAGCCAAGTGATTGAAAAGTCTGGGTGGCTTAGGCCAGTAAGTTAAGGCCTTCCTGAATAGAGCTAGCTGGCTAACTCCATCTGGGTAATGCCAAGACTTTAATACTAGGCAAACTAGGTGAAGAGGATAAGGCCATGTGAGTTAGAATGAAAAGCTGAGGAGAGGTGGCAAGGTCAGGTTAGTAAGCTATGTTGTTCATCCAGATTGGGAAGGTCAGTAATGCAAGATGTCTAATTATGGGGCTGGGGCTGGGGCTGGAGCTGGGGCATGGAGTTGCAGGTAGTTGGGGACATGAATGTGGGAGAAAAAGATCAGAGAGATGATGAAACCAGGGGAGCAAACCTAGGGAGGTAAATCCAGGTCCTTAAGGCTTGTTAGACTAAAAAATAAATACATGAGTACAGCATAGGATAATTGTGTAAACCAAGGTTGGGGGCCATGTGGGTCACATATGATTAGTAAGACTAGTTGAGAAAACTAGTGGGCCAATCCAGGTTGTTAAGGTCATGAGGTTAAGGCCCATAGTGTTAAGCCAGGTGGACAAGGCTAATGGGGTCTGGCCAAGGTTGTAACATGAGGTGGACAAGGCCAGGGAGCAAGGGCAGAAGAGGACTGGCAGGAGCTTCATAAGGTGGGTGGGTCAATCTTAGTGGTTAAAATCAGCTGGGTTTTGAAGGGAGATCGAGGACAGCAAATTACAACCAGGTGAGTCAGAACAGGTAGACATGGCAGGAAGTTAGGGCCAGTTGGGTAAGGGCAGGATTTTTAGGCAAAGTCATGAAGACTGGGTGAGAAAGGCCAGGAGGTTAATAGGGCAAGATGGATAATGTCAACTCTTGGAACACATTTTGGAGGGTGAGAGGGGACTTCTGTACCTGTGAGGGGATCAGCTCCTCATCTTCAGCTTCCTCTACTTCTCATGGGGATGCTCCTTGTCTCTGAACATTGGTCTGAGTGAGTGTCTGTGAAGTTCTTAGTTCAGCAAATGGCCATTTTTTTCAAGTTAGTGCCCCTCATCATGGTCTACTGGAGTAACTTACCTGCATGGGACTAACTTACCTGCATGCTGGACAAACAAAATAGTAGCCGTTCAAGGACAGGTGCCTTCTCACTTGCTCAGTGTCAATGCCATGACACTGTCAATGCTCAGTGTCATGCCAGACCCCAGGTCCCCTGCACATCATTGTTCCCCATGACAACCTCATTTCATAACTCCGTAAGAGGGTCATTTTGCTACTGACTTCTTTAATCATGATAACTTATGAATAAAGGGATACTTTGTAAACTGCACACGGTCAGGGACTGCAGGTGGGAGCCATTCCCTGCCTTGGGTAGGGAATTGGCTTTACTCACTGGTGGAGATGGGTGGAGCGGAGGCTGCTCCTCATCCCTGTGGCTGCAGAACATGTAGAACATTCAGAAGACACCTCAGAAATGGGATCTGTTCACTGCCTGGTGCTGAGTCCTGCCTCAGTGGAACCCCGGCAAGTTGGGCCCCATCACAGAGGGCCAATGCCTGAGGATGCAGCACACCCACACACAGCCGAGGCAGGAACAAAGTGATACCTGCTGTTGTACTCACATTTATAAATCCCATTATGTTGTTGCTCACAGCAAGCAGCCGCAGCCCTGGAAGGAGGTCCTATTACTGCCATTTTTTTAAAAAAATGCACAAGTAACCACAATTCTCTTAACCCTTGAGTTGTATTCATTGCCCACAAAACAGATGAAAACTCTTAAGCAAGAAAGAGACTGTGCAGAAAGGGGATGGTGCCCGCTGACCCTGCCTCCACGGCTCCCCCTTCCAGCTTCCCCTCCCAGCCCACTCAACACCCTGGCCAAATGGCCTGTGGTGACTGTGCCTGTGTGCTCAGTTCAGGAGATTCTTCCTCTGGGGACCCACAGGCCCCCAAGGAGGGCACTGATGAGAAAAGGTGTGAAGACAGTCCATTCTGGGTTCCCGAGAGGCTGGCACGTCTGCCGGGGACTCTTGGCCAGCAAGAGGGTCCCAACCTGAATAGGGGAGTGCACGGAAGAAAAGGTAGACAGAAAGCGGGGTCTGGAGGGCTGAATAAGCAAGACTTGAACAGCAATGCTTAAACAGCA
>CAUYQU010004755.1:0-12917 GCA_963574635.1 Cheracebus regulus
CCTCGGGGCCCCTTACCCCATTCTTCAGGGTTAACGATACCAAGAACCTCTGATCACTGAGAGCTGGGGATGCTCCCCTGTTTACATTCTCACTCATAAATGGATGTTGAGCAATTGAGAACACATGGACTCAGGGAGGGGAACATCACAAACTGGGGCCTACTGGATGATAGGGGGACTAGGGGAAGGATAGCAGGGGGTGGGGGAGTCGGGGAGGGATAACATTAGGAGAAATACCTGATGTAGATGGGGGAGATGGATACAATAAACCATCACGGCATGCATATACCTATGTAACAATCCTGCATGATCTGCACATGTACCCGAGAACTTAAAGCATAATAACAACAAAAAAAAGAAAGCAATGAGATTGTTTATGTGAAATATTAAGCAGTGCCTGGCATAAAAGTGCTCAATATATGTCAACTACGTTAGATTAGTCTCTCTTATAAAGTTCAAGGTGAATTATTAACTGGTAGGTTCTAACCTGAAGCTGTGACCAAAAAAAAAAAAAAAAAAAAATTCATCAAAGAACACAATGAATGGCAAAAAGCCGTTTGACAGAGCAATTCTAACTGCTTTGTTTTGGTTTTCATAGGGATACTTTGAAATTACAGTCTTCATAAAGAAAGGTGTTATGCTAAGTATCTGAAGAAAATAGAATAATCAAGACAATTTGCAAGACTTTTGCCATGAATTAATTTCTTTTGTAAGACTGAATGTCAAAACATCAAAAGTAAACCAGTATTGTAATCAATATAAAAATCTAGATAGAATATCCTTTGGTGCAACAAAGAATATGGCATTAATGGAGTCGGTTTTAAAGACAAGCAGGTTAAAATGACATGACCTGGATATGGTCTGTATTCAATTTCAGACGTGAACACATACTTAAAGGTAATTCACATGGTGAATGAAAAGAATCAAGCACTTGAAAACAAGGTAAGCATGAAGAAGATTAACATATTTTAGGCTTGCTATAATCATCCGAATGACATTTCTTAAATCTTGCATTTGTTTCTTAGAATACAACTTAGCAGTACAGCCTTAAGTACATTATACTAGTATTAGATTGGACCCTTGTCTGTAGGGCTAAAAATTATATCACAGTGTACTCTTTGTGATGAGTGTATCAAGATTTATTTTTTTCTTGAATCCTAAACTTGGGTTCTTCATTTATAATTTATGAAACTGACACAGCATTTGCCTTTAAGAGATTATATTATACATTTTTAAAGCAAGTAATTTCATTCTGTTTCAAGAGAATGTACTTGGCATTAAACAGTGCATGAGCTACTTTTATCAGAAGTACCATTTTGTTAGTTCTATGCGTTTGAAATTCAGTAGAGTACACAGTTAGTAACATATGTTTTCCAACTCAGTTTAAATAGAAAATCATTCCTAACTGACCACATTATCACCCTGTGGCTTTCTGGTATAAATCATATCCATAGAGAAATCCTTTTTCTCAAATTCCAGTAAATATTGTGGCACTAAACCATCTTATTTCTTTTTCATTTATGCATTTGAAGTGTGGTCCTTTTTTTCTCTAAGTGCTATAGTAAGCAACTGCTGTTCTGAACATGTTTGGTTGTAATTATTTTTAAGCACCAGAGACATGATAGGAAATGTATAACACATATACAGGAAATCATTTTTCTTTCAAATATCCAGAATTCTTGTGCTCTATGTCTTAATTCACCTGAAAGTTTATGACAGAATGCTCTATGTAAATGCTTGTGTAGGTGACCTTATGAAAAGCAGGTCACTTAGTGTCATTAGAGTAAAATACTAATGACATAAACATGGCAGATTAATCTTCTTTCACACATGCTACTTTTGCCAGTTCCCAAAGTTCAATGGTTGCAAGATTACAATTTTTAAAATCAACCAGTTGCTTTCCAAATATACTATAGTGATTTAAAAGAGAAGACTCAACCCACCACTACTCAATGTATAACATAGTGGATCAGTTCAAATCAGTGTGCAATTGTGGATTTTGCATTTTTAGAATATAGACTCTAATTATCTCTGAAAGCTGAGTAATTCATTTATAGGGGGGAATATTGTGTTAGAATTCTAAAAAACAAATTATCCACACCTCACCAAATTATCCACAAAAATTCTAGTTCTCAGGGAGACTAATTTGAGTAATAATTCCAGTACTTCTGCTTGGCTAGCTCTGCATAAATTAAACTCTTTCTTTACTTCAATTCCAGTCTCAGTGAATTGGTTTTTGTCTATGAAGAGAGCAAGAAGAACCCCTTGGGTGATTGGATAGAAAGATGAAGACTCCCAATGCTTCCTGTCTATACTGGACAAGTTTTAGCTAGGATGAAGGAAGAGGATATAAGGAAATATTAACCATAGCTGATATCTACTGATATTAACCAGACATTGTCAAATAGAAACCAAATCTGGCTGGGCACGGTGGCTCACACCTGTAATCCCAGCACTTTGGGAGGCCAAGGTGGGCAGATCACAAGGTCAGGAATTCAAGACTAACCTGGCCAATATGGTGAAATTCCATCTCTACTAAAAATACAAAAATTAGATGGGTGTGGTGGTGGGCACCTGTAGTCCTAGCTACTTGGGAGGCTGAGGCAGAGAATGGCTTGAACCCAGGAGGCAGAGGTTGCAGTTAGCTGAGATCATGCCATTGCACTTCAGTTTGGGCAACAGAGGAAGACTCTGTCTCAAAAAACAAAGAAAAACAAAACAAAAACCAACAACACCACCAAAAAAACCTGCACTTATGAAAAGAAATTTTATTTTAAAAGATTACTTCAAAAAGTAGAGCTGGGAGGAAAGAAGGGATTGTTGCAATAGGAGGAGGGAGACTACTGCAACAGGGAGACGTGTTCAACAAGATCTGCAAATTCAAGAGTTAGGCAAAATTGTAGGCCAGGCATGGTGGCTCATGCCTGTAATCCCAGCACTTTGGGAGGCCAAGACAGGAGGATTGCTTGAGGAGTTCAAGACCAACCTGGGCAACATAGTGAGATTCTATCCATACAAAAATTAAAAATTAGCTGAGTGTGGTGGTGCGTGCTGTAGTTCCAGCTTACTGAGGGGCTGAGATGGGGAGGACTGCTTGAGCCTGGGAGGTCAAGGTTGCAGTAAGCCATGATTGTACCACTGAACTCCAGCCTGAGTGACAGAGTCAGACCCTTGGCTAGAAGAATCTGGGGTGGGACAGAAAAATGAAAGTGAGGTGGCTAATCTGATAGTAGATCACAGATTGCTTGACCCTGGAGCCAGCCTATTTTCAAGAGGGGCTGTTAAGGAGGAGTTAGTTGTATGCTAGCTCAGGCTGAGGATGGGTCAAATTCTGGGATCTAGGGGAAGGAGATACTCCTAACCAAAGTTTGATTAACAAGCACTTTGTTCAGATGTAGATTCCATGGGCACAAGCAGTTCAGCTAGTCATTTATGAGACAGAGAATAGGAATTTAGAGGATCTTTGTCTGGCCTTGTAAAAGGTGAAAGAATCCAAATATTTCACCTGAAAATATTTATCCTGGGTATGATGAATATTTTAAATTAAAGGCAATTAAAAATCAACAGAGACCTGGAAGAGTCTTTTCCCCTATGTACATAAAGACCCAGCAGATCTGCTAAGGAGAACAATTGTTTTTCTTTTTTCTCCCTGTTACCTCATTATCCACTGGTGGTGGGGGTGGGGGGGGGCGGGCACGGGGGATTCCATGAAGATGCAGAGTAAAATGAAAAAAAAAAAGAGAGAGAGAAGGAGAGAGAGAAGCCTAAAGACCTGAAGAATCAATGTAACCACCCTGAATGGACCCTTTCACAAGATAGTATCTTCTTTTAGGCTCATTGAATTCTCAAAGAGAAACAATCACAGGTTAATGTCTTGTTTCCTCATCCATTCACTCTCCCTGGTAATTATTTATTCCTCCTCCCAGAATTACCCATATTCCTCAGTTCCCCCTCCCCTCTGAAATTTAAGGCTTTGTAAGCTTCTGTATCCCACTGGGGAGTACCACTCTATGATTCTCTCCCCCTCATCCCTGTACACGTTAATAAATTTGTATGCCTTTTTTCTTATTAATCTGACTTTGGTCAGTTTTCCCTTGGCCTACAAAGGTAAAAAAGAGAAACATCTGTGCGTCTTACCTAAGTCATATGGGAAAGTGTGGTTCTTGGCAATAAAGCAATATTGGGAACACAAAGAGTGGGGGGATTTCTTTAATCATAGTGATTTTCCAGGATCACAGGATCCAGGTAAAATTCAATGTTGTCAGCACTTACCTAAGAGTTCTATATCTTTATTTATTTTTAATTTTCTTTCATTTATAGAGGTGGGTGTCTCACCATGTTCTCCAGGCTGCTCTCAAACTCCCAGACTCAAGTGATCTGCCTGCCTTGGCCTCCCAAAGTGCTGGGATTACAGGTGTGGACACCAAACCCAGCCAATTTAAGAGTTTTCAGTGGTGATCTTGACAGCAGCAGGAGGCAGTCAAATGTCTAGGCAGATGGGGGCGGGTCCCTGGTGAAAGCCCACCTTCAAGCTGAAGAAGGTTTAAAGTCTGAAAACCAAGCTATAGGTCAGAGATAAACCCAAGGTGTGGATTGAGAACCTCTCTTCCCATTTGAGGCACTTTCCTCTGATTGATCCCCACTCTTTACCTATTTTCCATATATCTACCCTTTTGCACTGTCTTGCCCGTCTTTGAGTGGTGCCTTTTTTAAAAAATGCTTTTTTGGACACTCACAAACCAAAATCAGCATGCACTCTCCCATTCTGAGCCACACTGGGAAACTACCTGCCTTGGGGTGGTGGACCACCTGCCTTGAGCCTGCTCTCCACTGAGAGCGGTTCCGTGGCTCGATAAACTCTTCTCCACCCTTCTCACCCTCTGGTTGTCTGGGTAACCTCATTCTTCTTGGATGCGGGACACGATCTCGGGACCTGCCAAACAGCAGGTGACGAAGGAGCTACTGTAACACTGAACCTCTCCACCCCCAGCTGGTGTCCGGCAGCCGCCCCAGGCGACGGGAAGCAGTGGCCAGGCCAGGCCAGCCCCAGAGCCGCAAGCCGGAGCGGGGCAGAAGAACTGAATGAGCTGTAGCACAGATAGGCTGAAACACTGCCCCCGCTGCCCATTTGCTGTGCTGTGAGTGCAGGAAGGAGAGAAGAGCTGCAGCCCTTCTGGGGCCCTAGACCTTGGGGCTCCCCAAGCCAAAGCTGTAGCACTCTGTAACACCCACTCTGGGGCTTTGGGGTTGCTGGCACCCCCAAAACACCCCATTCCCCTCATCCAGATGCCACCACCCAAAGCAGAAGCGGGCGTGGCATTCCTGGCCCACCTGCAGGCTGAGGGCTGTCCCATGGGAGTACGGGATCCCGGTGGGAACACAATCCAAGCGCCGCCCACTGAGCTGAGTGGACTGGGAACCTCCAAGAGACCAGAGCCCGGCAAGGCCCAGGCAGAGGTGTCGCTGGCTGTAGAGGTCTCTGGCGAAGCATCACCAAAAATTCCTGCACCGATCAAGGGAGTGCTAACAAGGCAAACGTGAGCAGGTTATTTAATTTTATTTTCCTCTAGTAATAGGGGGTTAATAATAGTTCTGGCCTCAGGATTGTTGTGAGAGCTCGAAAACTTCATTATGTACAAAGTGCTTAAAACAGATCTGGGGTGTACTAAGTATTCAATAAATGATCCCAGGAAGAATCTTACTTTTCCCAATTTACAAATAAAAGCCCTGAGGCATAAGGAGGGTAATTTACCCAAGTAAAGATTAGAACTCACCCATATGGTAGGCTTTTTTCTACAGTCTTCCCTTCTGCACTTCACAAGAGGGGAAAAAATGGGTAACTTGAAGCTGGATGCTCCTGTAATTCCCGCTACTCAGGAGGCTGAGGTGGGAGCATGTTGAGGACAAGAGTTTGAGGCCAGCCTGAGCAATACAGTGAAACCACATCGATTAAAGATAAAAGCAGGGGGATAACGTGGAGGAAATGTTAGACAAAGATTTGATAGGTTCTCCAGAGTTACTGCATACAAAAAAAAAAACCACCTTTATTTATTTTATTTTATTATTTTTTTAATTGAGACAGGATCTGGCTCTGTGGCCCAGGCTGAAGTGCAGTGTCCTGATCTGGGCTCACTGCAACCTCTGCTTCCCAGACTCAAGCAATCCTCCCACCTCAGCCTCCTGAGTAGGTGAGACCACAGACATGTGCTACCACACCCAACTAATTTTTGTATTTTTGGTAGAAATGAAGATTGGCTATGTTGCTCAGGCTGGTCTCAAACTCCTGAGTTGAAGTAATTCACCTGCCTTGGCTTCCCAGTTTTGGGATTACAGGCATGAACCACCACGCTGAGCCCAAATCACTTCTTTTATTTTTCTCAAAACTTAAAGATTCTTGAGGAAGTCACAGTAGGAAAACATTCTTATTTCCATCAACCTGAAATAATCAAAAGGATCAGAATTCTGTTTTAATGAATTTATTCCAATAAAAAGCTGAAAATTACCATCCAGGAAACAGACTCCATAGAAATAGAATCAGTGCTCTGAAGTTACGATCTCACTTATATAGGCAGAACGCAAAGACATTGCAGAACAGAACACATTGTGTAGCAGGATTGTCACATTTTCTATACAAGGCTGGTTTATAAATTATAAGAATTTAATTAGCTACAATGTGTTTTCTATGCAGCTTGTTTTCTTTTCTTTACAGTTTGTTTACATTTTCTTTCCAATTGAAAGAGTGTAATGGACATTCCATCCTAGACAATGTGGTAGTCAGGAAGTCTCTGTGTGACACAGTAAAGAGGAAATTCGGGGAATTAATAGGCTCAATGTTCAGAAAATGGTTAGTAAATGATGCTCTTTGGGAATGTGAAGGGTGGAACTGCACGGAAACAAAGGTTGTCTTATTATGCAGCTAAAGTTCCCCAGGTAATCTCTAGGAGCTTCACTCAGAAGAATAGATGAAAGGTCTGTCTGGGAGTAATGAGAACTCCCAGTCTCATCTCAGGATGGTTGATCTTGCCTGGTTATTTGATGAGATTTTTAGGGAGGGAGTCTTAAGACAATTGCATGTCTTTTGGAAAGACGCTTTCTTAGTCAGATAAGAGAATCCCTCCCTGCACTTGAGAGTGGGACAAGACAAGGTTAGAGCTAAGGGCCTTGACTATAAGGCAGCTCCTAAGGCTTCTGAGCATGTCGAAGTGCCAGTCTTTGAGGTATTGCTTTCCGAACCCCAACAAAGCTCATGTGTCATTTGAGAGTATGTAGCATTTTTTTTACAGCCTAAACAACAAGAAAATCTTGTTTTAGGAGAGGTATTTTATCACTAACATTTTCAGAATTGCTGGTGCATGGTTGGCTTTTACTAAGGTTTTAAAATTTTTTATGGAAAATGTACCTAATTATTGCCTGCCCCAAGAGCAGACCATTTCCACTGCCTCACTCTTAACTGATATATAGTCAAATAAGCAAAGGTCCTTATTTTAGAATGATACATGTTGAAGTATTTAAGCATGAAGTTTCACGATGTCTATAACTTAATCTCCAATGGCTAACACACACACATACACACACATACAGCACATAGAGATTCATAAGGAAAATACAGACACTTCTCACCATGTGATGGGATTGAGTCCCAATAAATCCACCCTAACTCGAAAATGCATTTAATGCACAGCCCTTTCAGTATCATAGCTTAGCCTAGACTACCCTAAACACTTATATTAGCATATGGTCAGGCAAAATATTCTAACACAAAGCCTATTTTACAATAAAGTGTTATTCATTGATTAGAATAGCAAAGTGCAAAAATAAAAATAAAAAATAAAGTATTGCTGGGTGCAGTGGTTCTCATGCCTGTTATCGCTGCTACTCAGGAGGCTGAAACAGAGGACAACTTGAGCCCAGGAGTTCAAGTTTGCCTTGCACCATAATCATGCCACTGCACTCCAGCCTGGATGACAGAGCAGAGTTCTAATAGAACTTCAGCACCAGGCTTCATATTATGTCTTGCAGAAATGCCTCTCCAGGAAACAGAGGAGGAGAAATTGTAGGTGCGGTATTTTAAATGGACACCTATAGCCCAACTCCCAAACCTCATCCTCTTGAAAGTCTACAGATAAGTAAATTGAGAGTCCATTGTAAACTGAGAGAGTTGCATTACTTACCGCTCTCAGTAACGTCTGCCTCACTATGGAGCCAGATTACATTAGGAGAGTTTTATTGGAAGGAAATCAGAGCATGCACACATATATGCATGCACACACACACACACACCCCTCACACTCCTCTTGGTTTTCTTTTACCTCTCTGCCTTTGGCAGGGACAGCTTGAATAACACCTCCTGTTTTTTGTTGTTGTTGTTTTTGGTTTTGATTTTTTTGAGACAGAGCCTTATTCTGTCCTCAGGCTGGAGTGCAGTGGCATGATCTTGGCTTACTGCAACCTCCATCTCTTGGGGTCAAGCGATTCTCGTGTCTCAGCTACCCAAGTAGCTGGGATTATAGGCATGTGGCACCATGCCTAGCTAATTTTTTTTTTTTTTTTTTTTTTTTGTATTTTTAGTAGACAGAGAGTTTTGCCTGTTGGCCAGGCTGGTCTTGAACTCCTATCCTCAAGTGATCCACCTGCCTCGGTCTCCCAAAGTGCTGACAATTACAGGCGTCAGCCATTGTGCCCAGCCTTTTAGAATGATACATGTTGAAGTATTTAAGGATGAAGTTTCACAATGGCTATAACTTAATCTCCAATGGCTAAGATGCACACACACACACACACACACACACACACAATACATAGAGATTGGTAAGTCACACCTCCTGTTTTTAATGCAGACTGCTTTTGATGAGACAATAGAAGAAATCCATACATTTACCTCTGTCTGCTTTATCATAAGGAGGAGATTTCCCAAGTCCTGAAGATTTTATTTGTCATGAGAATAAAATAGTGATGGAAACATTTTATTATCTTCCCATTAAATACGTTACTTTAAAGACTTATTAAGAGTCAAATCACCCTTCTAAATGACACATGCAGGAGGCTGGAGAGCTGAGTCAAGAATCTCTTTCAATTGCATTTGATCAATTACTTTCTTTGTTCTGCTAGCTACAAGCAACTGTACATACTAGCTATTAGGTTAGCGTGTCTTTACAGAACAAATGGCAATCTTTTGCATATTCTTTTCTTTACGTTCTATATGAAGAATGTAATCAATTCTAAATGACCTTTGTAAATTCAGGCCTCCCCTCAAAACCTGACCTAGGGACGGGACCCCACTTCTGATTCTTTGAATTTACTGGTATCTTCCATTGGTCCTGAATGACATAAACCACTACAGTCCACCTCAACTCTATCCCATGTCCTAATCTACTTCATCTCTTTTGCCCCAGACTAGTTTTCACAGCTTCCTGCTCATTCATTCATTCCAACCTGGGTCTCTAGGAGAGGAAAGAAATCTACCTAATCTTACCTCTTTCCCTCTACCATGTGCTATGAACAGGGGCCTTGGAGTCCCAGAACCTAAGTGCAAAATTTTAAGTTATTAGTTACTTCACTAGTATAATAATACTGTTCTTGCAGCATTATTGTGAGGGTTAAATTAGTTAATACATGTAAAGCATGTAAAATAATGCTATTCAAAGAATATTTTTGAACCTACATAGTCCAAAAATTGCTTCCTATTAGCCTGCAACTAGATAGGCATAAAAGCATAGAATGTTTAGAAACAAACGAATCAAATATTCATTGGGTTGATAAGTTTATAAATCAAGAAAAAAGTTCATTGGGGACATTAAAAGCTTTAAATGTTGATATATACAGCATGTATTCAAAGTGTACATAAAGGGCTGGGCATGATGGCTCACACCTGTAATCCCAGCATTTGGGGAGGCCAAGGCAGGAGGATCACTTGAGGTCAGGAGTTTGAGACCAGGCTGGCCAGCTTGGTGAAACCCTGTCTCTATTAAAAATACAAAAAGTTAGCCAGGCATGGTGGCACATGCCTGTAGTCCCAGCTACTCAGGAGGCTGAGGCAGTAGAATCACTTGAACCTAAAAGGTGGAGATTGCAGTGAGCTGAGACTGCGCCACTGTACTCCAGCCAAGGAGACAGAGTGAGACTCTGTCTCAAAACAAAAAACAGAAACAAAAAAACAAGGTGTACATAAAGGCCCTTAAAATGGGGAATCACTATTTCACTTAAAACTTTTTGTGAAGTTATGATTGTTAAATAATATATAGAAGTTATTAGTATAATTTTCTATATTAATCACTTTACATACACTTTCAACAGACATGCATAAGTTTTGTAGTTTTTTTCTTTTTTTCTATGTAATTTCTAAAAATTAAGGGTTTTCGAATTTTTTTATTTGTTAAATATTTAGTGAAGTGTTTGTAGTAATTTATAACCAATAACTAATTTGTACAGTGATTTCAGTTTTAAGATTTTTTAAAAAAATTTTCACTTGTCATTGTAGAAGCTTATAGGAAGTAACTTTTAATGTACTTTGCGGAAATATTGATCTGTGGCAAATTGGAAATTAAAGAAAAAAGTTAATAACTTATCACAGAGAATTTCAGAATCATTGACATTACAGAACTCTGCCTGGCACATTGTAATATAAAACACATTTAAAAAGTGCTAGCCAAATAGAAGTGTTCAGTGAATTCTCAACATTATTACTTTCATTTGCTAGATGAAGAATCTTAGGCAGAGAGGAATTCAGGAACTTACCCATGTCCTGTGTCCATGGTCCTGGTCCACTGAGGCATACCTCATGGAACCTAGAAGTACCTGCCTGCCTACCTCAGGTAAACTGACAAAAGGAGTTTTCTTTATTGAGACAGGGGACCCTGCAGAAAATCCAGGACAAAAAGCAGAAGCTAAACACATATCTCAGAGTGTCCCCAAGGTGCTGATGTTGCCATCAAGAGTTGGATGAAATGCAATTGCCCAGAAAGCACCTGCAGGTGCATTGCCCAAGTAATAGTCACAACCCGAAGTAATAACCACCCAGAAGTTGGCATTGGAGGCCAATGAGGCACCTAGCAACCCAGCAGAAAAGAAACATCATCAAAGCCAGGAGATCTACTGGGGACCCCAGCTTCCCCACAAAGTCATAAGGTCAAATAAGCTATATCCTTTCTGAATTCTACACAATCTTAGAGAAACGACAAAAGACAAGCTGTTGGCGGCACTGAGCATATTTAGCTAAAAGAAACTGAACCCTACTAAAAGGGAGCAAACTTAGGTTGGATGTGAGGTGTAGCTACTTTTCTCCTAATATCCTCTAAGGGAAAGGCTCAAGAGAAAGTTTCAATTACAGAGGAAAAATTTCCTTTTCATTGTGCCACTGAGTTGTGAGACAAGTTGCGTTTTCCTGTCACTACAAGCACAGTGGGAGAAAACTAGAGAATGAATTAAGGAACCTGTGATTCTCATGCTTCATGATTCATTTTTTTCAACTCCTTCCCTCCAAGCCCCTGTGAGCACAGAGCTTGCAGTGCCTTCTGTCTGCTGGCCTTGGAGCAGTGTCAATCCACACTTCCCAGCCCATTAACCAAACTTGACAAGGGAAGTTAAGTGCCACAGCCCACAGGGGAGCACGTAAGTGGAGCTTAGGAGCTGGCGAGCATAACACCTTAAGGACCATCCCTGCAGCAGCTGGGGAGACAATGGGGGGCAGGGGTTCTTCCGGAAACTAATGAAGCTTTTCCTGGCAGAAGCAAGACTGTGCCTACACTGCATTAAAGCAGCATTAAGGGAGAAAGGAGAGGAAATGCAAGCGTTTTCTTCTGTGGAGGACAGATCTTGTGTTAGGTCTTTTTGTTTCCTTGTTTTATTGTAAAATTTTTTAACTTTTTCATAAGTTAAACAAATTTTTGTATTATATGTTATATATCTGTATATTTGAAAGAGAAATGTAATCAGTTTTAATGTTTATACCTATAAAATAAATGAAAACATTTCTAAAAAATTAATTACTGAATAGTTTTAAAAATAGGAGGTTTTCATAAAGTTTCCCTATGTTGTTTGTTGTGGTTACATGACTGTATGTGTTCATCAAAACTCATCAAACTAGGCTGGTTGTGGTGGCTCATGCCTGTGATCTCAGCACTTTAGGAGGCCCAGGCAGGCAGATCACCTGAGGTCAGGAGTTTGAGACCAGCCTTGCCAACATGGTGAAACCCTGTCTCTACTAAAAATACAAAAATTAGTTGGAAGTGGTGGGATGTGCCTGTAGTCCCAGCTACTCTGGAGGCTGAGGCATGAGAATCACTTGAACCTGGGAGGTGGAGGTTGCAGTGAGCTGAGATCGCACCACACCACTGCACTCCAGGCTGGGAAACAGAGTGAGACTCTGCCATAAAAACAAACAAACAGATAAATAAAATCCTCATTGAACTATATATATGTCCAAAAAGGCCTGAATTTTCAGCATGTTAATAATTCTTCAATCTGAAAAAAAAATTAATTTCTTAAATCTCAAAAGCAGTTTTAAGGAAATATGTGAATATTATAATAGACTTTTTGGAATAACTTCAAACTTAAAGTTCCAAGAATAGTAGAAATAACCTTATTTTTTTCCTAAACTTGTTTGATAGTAAAATTCCTATTTTGCTCAATCTCACCTAGTGTTATTTAGAAAGAAAGGAAGAGAAGGGAAGGGGATGAGGGGAGGGGAGAGGAGGGGAGGGGATGGAAAGGAGGGGAGGAAGGGGAGGGGAGGGAACGGAGGGGAGGAAGGGGAAGGGACGTGTAGGGGAGGGGAATGAAGGGGAGAAAATGAAGTGGAAGGGAGGAAGGGGAAGGGAAATGAAGGGGAGGGGATGGGGAGGGGATGGAGGGGTGAGGAAGAAGGGGAGGGGATGGAGAGGGGAGGGAATGGAGGGGTGAGGAAGAAGGGGAGGGGATGG
>CAUYQU010004756.1:0-29034 GCA_963574635.1 Cheracebus regulus
AAAAATGTCCAGGGTTTACAGCTGAACTCTACCAGACACACAAGGAGGAGCTGATACCATTCCTTCTGAAACTATTCCAAACAATACAAAAAGAGGGAATCCTCCTTAACTCATTTTATGAGACCAACATCATCCAGATACCAAAACCTGGCAGAGACTCAACTAAAAGAGAAAACTTCAGGCCAATATCCATGATGAACATAGATGCAAAAATCTTCAATAAAATACTGTCAAACCCAATACAACAGCACATCAAAAAGCTTATCCATCATGATCAAGTAGGTTTCATCCCGGGGATGCAAGGCTGTTTCAACATATACAAGTCTATAAGAGTAATCCATCACATAAACAGAACCAAAGACAAAAACCACATGATCATCTCAATAGATGCAGAGAAGACATTTGACAAAATTCAACAGCACTTTATGCCAAAAACTCTCAATAAACTAGTATTGATGGAACGTTTCTCAAAATAATAAAAGCTATTTATGACAAACCCACAGCCGATATCATACTGAACAGGCAAAAACTGGAAGCATTCCCTCTGAAAACTGGCACTAGACAAGGATGCCCTCTCTCACCATTCCTATTCAATATAGTATTGGAAGTTCTAGCCAGAGCAATCAGGCAAGAAAAAGAAATAAAGTGTATTCAATTAGGAAAAGAGGAAGTCAAATTCTCTCTATTTGCAGATGACATGATTGTATATTTAGAAGACCCCATCGTCTCAGCCCAAAATCTCCTTAAGCTGATAAGCAACTTCAGCAATGTCTCCAGATACAAAACCAATGTGCAGAAATCACAAGCATTCCTATACATCAATAACAGACAAACAGAGAGCCGAACAAAATCATGAGTGAACTCCTATTCACAACTGCTACAAAGAGAATAAAATACCTAGGAATCCAACTAACAAGGGACATGAAGGACCTCTTCAAGGAGAACTACAAATCACTGCTCAAGGAAATAAGTAGTGTAAATTAGTTCAGCCATTGTGGAAGATAGTGTGGCAATTCCTAAAGGATCTAGAAATAGAAATTCCATTTGACCCAGCAATCCCATTACTGGGTATATACCCAAAAGATTATAAATCATTCTATTACAAAGACAAATGCACAAGTATGTTCATTGCAGCACTGTTTACAGTAGCAGAGACCTGGAACCAACCCAAATGCCCATCAATGATAGACTGGACAAAGAAAATGTGATACATATACACCATGGAATATTATGCAGCCATAAAAAATGATGAGTTTGTGTCCTTTGTAGGGACATGGGTGAAACTGGAAACCATCATTCTCAGCAAACTGACACAAGAACAGATAACCTAATATTGTGTGTTCTTGCTCATAGGTGGGTGTTGAACAATGAAAATACATGAGCATAAGGAGGGGAGCATCACACACTGGGGTCTATTGTGGGGGCTGAGGGAGGAGCAGTGGGGGTGTGGGGAAGTTGGGGAGAGATAACATAGGGAGAAATGCCAGATATAGTTGATGGGGGGATGGAGGCAGCAAACCACCTTGCCATGTATGTACCTATACAATAATCCTGCATAATCTGCACATGTACCCCCGAAACTAAAGTATAATTAAAACAATCAAACAAAAAAATTGCAGTATAAACAACAACAAAAGAGAATAAGTTCCAGTGTTCTATACCACTATAAGGTGACTGTAGTTAACAATAACATATAGTTAAAAAAAAAAAAGCTAGAAGGAGGATATTGAACATTCCCTACAAAAGGAAACATTCCCTCAAATCTTTGAGATAATGGATATGCTAATTACCCTAATCTGATCACTATACATTATATGTATTGCAACATCACTTTGTATCTTATGAATGTTTATAATTGCTATTTATTAAAGAAAAAATGAATTAAAAAAATAAAAATTAACATGAAAAAATCCTAGTACAAGGAATGAAACTAGATATTTGTTCCCAACTTCATGACTGGGACAGAGAGTAAGAAAGAAAATAAAAATATTCACATTTTGAAAAGTCGTTAACCTTTTACATAAATACGTCAATATAGTTGACCCTTAAACAACATGAGTTTGAACTGCATGGATCCACTTATACTTGAATTCTCTTCCACCTCTGCCACCCTGAGACAGCAAGACCCACCCATCCTCTTCCTCCTCCTCCTCACCCTACTCAGCATAAAGGATGAAAATTTTTATGATGATCCACTTCCACTTAATGAACAGTAAATATGTTTTATCTTACTTATAATTTTCTTAATACAATTTTCTTCTTTCTAGCTTACTTCATTGTAAGAATACATTGTATAATACATGTCACATAAAAATACATTTTAATCAACTGTTTGTTACTGGTAAGACTTCCAGTCAAGAGTAGGCTCTTAATAGTTAAGTTTTAGAGGAGTCAGAAGTTATAGATGAATTTTCAACAGGGCAGGGTTCAGTGCTGACTCCCACATTGTTCAAGGGTCAATTGTATTTTGCATCCCCAATGGAATCTTGTTCTCAGCACTAGTCAATACAAAAATGCTAAGTGGTAGGAGTAGTAGATAGAATCGCTCCTTTCCTATGCTCTTATCCTCCATGTTGTCCCTGACTTCATGACTGGGACAGAGAGTAAGAAAGAAAATAGAAATATTCACATTTTGAAAAGTTAACCTTTTACATAAATATGTCAATACAGTTGACCCTTAAATGACATGAACGGCATCTCTCTCTTCCCTATTTCAGAAAACCAGTAAATGTAATACACATAAAGAAGTGATAAATACTTCTCAAATAGTTTTATATCTCATTTATCTTTACTAAAAATATATCTCCCTGTTTAAGGCAACCTGGGGAGAGGTGAGTGACGTAGGAGGTGCAGTGTGCCTCATACCACCCATATTACCATTTCAGAAGCTGACTGATGGTAAAAAGTAAGGGTGAGTGTTCTGCCCCAAATAAATAATTTACATGCTTAGATGTTAAAAACTAAAGTCTAATTTATCTGCCTCACCCTCAATTCCTGCTTCCATCTCTCCCTTCCTTCATTTGTTTTTTTCCCTAAACTAATAACACACTGGTCATTTTAATATATAATCCAAAGTCACAAAGGGTAATATACTATAACCATTCTCATGGAATTCTAGGTTGATACTATGGAAGAGAACAGAATAGAAACTTTAGGTTTTACTATTCTTAAATTAATACTTCTAAAGCAAACACTATTTTCTTTTACTATTTTATTAGGGCATAACTAATAATCATATTATCAAAGGAGAACATGTTTCGCAGGTTTTGAATTCAGGAAACTTCACTAGACTAATCTAAGCCCCTTTGTTATAGTGTTCAACACCTTTTGTTCCTTTGTGTATAATTAGCAACTCCTTTGAAAGCTTGCAAATATTAATGATCAGGCTTGTCATAAGAACTATTAATGGTTGATAGTCTTTTCCCAGAAGTGCATAAGTGAAAAAGCTGTCGTCTTTTGATATAGAAACTTCATCGCAAGATTTAATTAGCTTTCTAAGTATAACACTTTAAATCAAGCCTTCTGCCTGCTTATTAAAAGCATTTCTATATATTACTCAATTTATAGTATAAAGATATTTTTGGGAAAACACATTTCATAAACTATCATACTGATTATAAATTTCCCATTTGTTTTGTTATGAAAAATATCCAGGTAAACCTAGAACAGAGATAAATGTCTAAATAGAAACTTAAAATATTTTACCAAATATTCGGATGAATCATAATAATGCTGATGTGTATAATCAAGGAAAATTTATTATCTAAAATATTGAGTACTTCCCTATTCTCTAATGTTTCTGTGCATAGTAAATATTTTGTTCAGTGTGATTAATTAATGGCTTGTGAACCATTTTCCAGGAAGTTTGGTGATTTTATTGCCTTCTTTCAGCTCTTATGTATAAACTTCATGCATTTTTTAATTCACCCAGATTCTCTTACTTACAGTTGCATTGCTAATTTTGTGTTTTACTACAGAAGTTTAAAAAAGAGCTAATGTGCAAATTTTCCTTATAATAAAAACTCTTTAAAAAAAAAAACCTAAACAAGTAGATACCCTGCAAGAAACATTGCTATGTGAGTCAAGACTTCTGGGAGAATTGCAAGCTGGCATTCTGCCCACTTATGCAGGGATTCTTAATTTGTTCTACTGTAAAATAATGTGAGTGTTCTCCCTAGCCATAAGTACCTCAGTGATTTGAAATGCAGAAAGTGTAATTAGACTTGAAGCTGAAAAGGAAGGTACTGCGGAGAGTCCTGGCTCTTATTAGCTTTCAAGCTAGGGACAAACAGATGCCACAGACCATTTGAGGGCTGTTTGTTGGATGATGCTAATTGTTTACTGTGCTTATTATTCTGTGACATCCTTAGAATCACCCAGGTGAGGAGATGTCAGACTAAAATTAACAATATCTGTGCTAAGAAAAACTCAAAATTCTATAGTTTAAGTCCATCTTGGTCAAAGCAGATGAATTCAAAACTATTCTGAGGTTTATGAACAAGAGTTAAGAAAGTACTTAGCACTGATTTTAGCTTGTAAAAGTGGAACCCTCAGACATTATTTCAGATTATTTCACATACCCAGCAAAAATATATAGAGAAAAGTGTTTACAAGAAGAAATAAGATCAAAGACAAGTCCAGCCTTTGTCCATGTGAATTTAAAGCAACTAGCAGACAACTTCTTTGATTTGTTTGGTGTAATTGCCTGTTGACAGGTCTTCCGGTCTTACTCTGAAGATTCATTAAATACCTTTTTTGATGTAAGTTTTCTTCATGTACTTGATTCATGGAAGTGGCAAGTGTGTCATCTAGTTCTCAATTTCCCACATGCCAAATACATGTTGTTTATATACCACAGATGTTTAATGAATAATTGGTCTCTTACTGGGGGTAGAAGAGCATACAATATTTGAGTTTGGTCTCGATGAATTTTAAGACAGCTCTTCAGTTTTTGAATTCTGTAGTTTTAATAGTTTGTGCATTTGCTTTTATTGATTTATCACATAATAAAATTATCAGTTAAGCTTTATAAACTAACCAAATAAACTAATATTTGAATGTTCTACATGTATAGTACAAATTAAGGTATGAATCTAGACTGTGGATGAGTCTGTGTGTATGGATGGGAGTATGGTCTAGTTACAATGAATGATATATGACTTGCAGAACAATGAAAATGCCTTGAAGATCTACATATCTCACCCAAAAAAATGAGGCAAAATATCAATCTTGAAATAAAGGAAAAAAAACAAACACAATGAACTGCTTAAAACCCAAGGTGGAGAAAACAATAACCAATTAAGGACAGTCTTAAGAAAGAGGTGAAGTAAGGAAGGAATGAGCTGAACTGCTTTCAGTAGACTTTAAAGGGCCCCCTGAAAAAATTGACCAATTTGATTTCATTGATTTGAGAAAAGCATAAAGGTACGATAGTGTTATGGTTAAGGATGCCAAAGAGTCATATTATCTAATAAAGTAAAAAAAAAAATCACGTTAATTAGGCTGTGGTTGTCTCTTCCATTTATTCATATAAGAAATTTTATCTTGTTTAAATACTTTTCTTGTTTCTAACAACAATAACAACTTGTGTTTTGTATGGTTTTAAAGCTGAGTCAATATTAACTTTAAGAAAATAGCTCCTTTAATTTGTCTCATGAAAAAGTGTATTTTAGTGTAATAATCTGTAATTATCACTATATTAGACAAACTATCTCTTCTGGGGGAGTTTCTCAAATGGTCAAATTTTTGTGTTGAATTATTTATCTGTAACATAACGTCTTGTTGAGCAAAAAAAGCAGGCCCTTTATTTTTCTATTTATTTAACAAAATTTCCAAAATTAGCCAACATCACAACATATCAAACACTAGTGGAAGTCAATGTATATAATGATTATATAGTAAATCAGGTATTTCAATCTTCAGGAAGTTATTGAAGTCATTTTATTATTGTAAATAATGTATAACATTATAGAATTAAGGTAGCAATTTTATGTTGTGAATGGAATGTAATTCAGGAAATATGCTTTTATAATGAATAAATTTTATAGTAGTGATATTGATATTGATGAGCAAGCTAATGTATATGATTTACAATTGTTGAAGCAATGCTTTGTTAGAAGAAACTGAAGCTCCAAAGGATTGATACTTTATGGCCAAACAGCAACAAAGTGGAAATTATACTTTTTAAATTTACATATTTGAATTGAGTTAAGCAAAAGTAAATACTGTGGAATAAACAAATGGTTGCAAAGGATGATTTCAAATACCCCATGCTAGATATTTTGCATATATTTTCTCCAGTCTTTACAATCTGCAAAGTAGGTAATATGGCTCTCAAATGAAATAGCAGAGCTTCAGAAGGCAAAGGAAGTTACTCATAATCACATAGCCAGTAAATGGTAGAAAAAGTATCCTCCAGATATAGACTGAGAACTACTTAAATGTAATCCTTGGGAAGACCTCGACATGCTTTTTTTTTTTAATCTGAAGAAGATGAAGATTTTGTAGTACATTGTGCTGATAATCTGTTATCATGACTACTGGGTGGTGAGAAAGCAGGGATACTAAAGATAGGTCCCTTTTAAGCCTTATTAAATTTCACAGAGTCTGTTTAATTTTTAAGGTACTAAAAATTTTACACATTGTGTTTGCACGAAAGCCATGAAAGATTCAGTGTTCTTATGGGAAACATTCTCTTCCTTAAATGAAAAAATAAATTCTCTGTTAACTCTCCTGAAAGATCTTCTAATTGAGGAAGTCCATTCTTCCCTCAAACCACGTGGGCAGTTCCCATTAATAATAAAGCCCTTAGGGGAAAGATAACTCCCTAAGATGCTATAAAATGTCCAAACAGGATGAAATCTTCTGCCAACGTTTATACTGACTTTGAGTTTTGATATAAGTAACTCACTGTGCTTTCCACAGGACTAAGGAAAATTTTATCAGCAGTTATACAACTGAATTAAATGGAATGGAGCAAATATGAAAGTCAACAAATTTAAATTGCACCTTCTAACTACAAAGAATGTTTTGTGTCTGTTCATTTAGATGACAGTCCATCTTGGTGGCGTGCTGTAGGATTCAAGAGCCTAGAAAAGTAAGATAACAGCATTCATGAATTTCACAAGAAGGCAAAATGTTTGGAAGAAAATATTCCTAAACTGTATTAATATGAAAACATCTGTCAGTTACAGATTAATTTTCTTCACAGATTTTTTACCTTTGGAAACATCTGCCCCTGAAATATATTTCTCTAAAATGTAGATTACAGAGGTCAACCAGTTTATCAACCATTCTAAGAACTGGCTGCTTTCTACAGTATGCAGATATAGCTGAAATAGCAAGATTAAGTGCATACCCTTAAAACCACAAGCAAAAAGCAGTTGGGTGAAGAGGAAAGACATTCAAAAAGAATATATTATGTCTAAAATAATTCAGCTGTAAACTCACTTGTGGTCTGCCACATGATTACAATAGGGGAAAGTCATGTGATACTCATATTCAGGAAACATTTATAGCAATCTTTTTTCCCATATACATTTTTATAGGAAAGACTTTTTTCTTCAAATTTAATAGTCAATAATCAAATGAAAACAGATTGAGCAAGTGCATCTTGCAGAATCTTTATTTAAAATGGTTTATGTATAAATTTCAGCTTAAATACTCTATTATAAAATAGGCACAATAACAGATTAGTTAGGAAAATATAGATGTAGAAATCTGTGAAAAGCCTAATTGAATTGAACCTTGCCAATTAATTAAATTAATAATTACAATTTATTTTAGAGTGAGAGTTCAGACTCTTTAGGGAGCTTGCATGCTAGTGTCAGAAGGCTTGGTGATGTTACCGGTACATAAGGAAAAATCTATCAATATTATTCTTATTAAAAGCTGCATTTGCTATGAAGCAGATAGTTTCCTCTTCTCATTACCATTCACCTTTTTTTTTCTGATTTCTTTCTGCATCAGACACTTACTGTCTCAGACAAAAGCCTGTCATAAAACATTTGTATATTTGGGGATCCTATGATCTACATAATTTCTAGAAGAGTTTCCTTGAAGGTCAAAATATATTGCATTGTAGGAAGGATTCTGATTGAACAGAACTTTCTTGACAATCCTGTGTAGGTAAAAAGTGGGAGAGACATACCAATGTAAGATCAGTCAATAAAATACATTTTTTAAATATAAAAGCATATACACCACCCATCTTTTGCCATTTTGAGTATTTGCCATTATTATTACAATTATTGAATATGATGCCTATCCTTCTCATGAAACTTAAAAAAGCCAAATTTCAGGGTAGAAATTCAATCTAAATATTAATCAATATTAATGATTAAACATTAACCTCCTATCCACTGTAAGTTCTGTATTGGGGCAAATTAATGTGAGCTCTAAGAAAATGTTCATAGCTATAAGCATGGAGCCTTGGTCCAAAGCTCTTACTCTTTTTTGAGGAGAGGCATTTATAGGTACAAAGAAAAATATGTATGCATACAGTCAGAATTGAAGGCAGTAGGTTATCTTGATAGGAAGCTTTGAAATCACATTTTATCAGAGGGTAAAGAGTACTTTGAAAAGCTTCATTGAAACTGCAAGATTTTCTATCTATATCAAAGTGTTTGGAGCTCATTACAAAGGAGTTAAAAAAATAAATGTTTGTAAAAAGAAAATTCATCTAGAACCAAAGGTTGTCTTAAATTTGAACAGAGAGCAACAAATTAAAAAAAAATCAACAAAGAATGTTTGTTCCTGCTAACAATGGCTTGCATATATTCTTAAAGGAATTGTTTGGGTAAGTAATTGGGGGCATTGGAATTTTGTCTATAAATATACTATTTACTGCATAAAAATATTCTTTTAATTCTAGGAGGCTAGTAAAATTGTACTTTATGATGCAGCCATGCTGCTTTGAAATTTGGTAATAAATCTAATATATGGGAAGGATATAAATAAAATATTTAAATTATAGGCCTCTCTGTAACAAAATTATTATTTTTTTAATTGTGGAAACATATTCCCAAAACTTTCCACCTTGATACCTGGGGCATTTTGAGATATAAAGCCTTAAATATCTCTCCATTATGAAATCTTAAAGTTTAACATTTACATATTTCTGAAAATATTACTGGAAAGGAAATAGATTTTAGATTATTAGCTGTCTAGGTAATTTAAAATATTTCATGACAAGAAATACTAGGGTTATCATATTTGACTACTATGAAAAGTTGTGTCTTACTATGGAACTCATATGAAAGCTTCAATTTCTGAAGCAAGTGTTGGAAATAACTTCTTCATACTGAGGTTTACTATAGCTGGTTTAATGTTTCTAAATTGGGCCATTAGAAGAGTTTTAGTCCTTTTACACTTCGTCTGTAAATAGATCTTGAATTTGAAAAAAACTCTAAGTATTATTTAGTGTTCCATCTGAATATAGAGGGAAAAAAAATTATTCAGTCCTAAGAAATGTTGTGAATGCCATGTTAAAAACCTGGCATTTCTAAGATTTTTGTGAAACGCTTTAGTAAAGAGCAAGAAAGTTATGTTAAGATGTTTTTCATAAAGAAAAGAAAAAGAAGTTCTCTTTAACGTATGGGTGAACTAGAACTTTTTTGCATGTTTAGGGGTCTTAACAAACTCTTGAGCAAGGGAGTTCATTGTGTAATTATCATAGCACATTTAATCTGCTTTCCACCTCTATTGTCAGTATTAGGATCAATATCAAAGTCCACATTTCCAAAAATATGTGGTTGATTTGCCTCCCTATAAGTAAGTGGGCTTGAGCCACTATGATGGCATGTCTTGTTTTCTTGAAGGGAACCTTGGTTTTTCAAAAGTATTATCTTGTCTTAAATTCCAAATTCTCTGCAGGCTACCAATTTATTTCCTTTTAGTCCTCTTCTTATATTGATGAATAGAGATTGGAGTAACATCTTTTATCTTCAGTTTGGTCCTTAACCTCAATTCTAAGGCAACAACAAAAGAAATATCTCTCCCTGTGCATGGCATGATCCTTTACATATTTGTATAATTTAACTGATGTCTAATAGACAGGATGTGCACACATTATCCTTGTTGCTATTTTTAAGCTTTCAGCTTTGTGATCTAAATCTCATACACTGCAATCTGGGAACAGACATTTATTTCATCGACCCAGTTATATCACTTATTAAAGAAATTCACTGACAGATATGAAAGAGTCTATGTTTCTTTTTATTGTCCCCACACAAGTTTGGCTAAGACCAAGGTGACACATAGATGCATAAAAAATATTTTAAATACTAGTTGATTTTGTAGAGTTGTTAATTCCTTGCTTTGGTTTTTGGTCATGGTAACTGCAGCTAATTTCATGTCCTCTGAGATAGCATCATTTCAGGATTATTTCCATAAATTTATTATTTTTCATAATGGTGGCAAATTTATTTAATTAAAGCTATCTATTTTATGATGAAAAATACTGTTTCAAAGTAAATTGGAATAATTTGATTTTCTAGTTACAAACGTTATTGTAGAGCAGAAGGTTTCAGTGTGGCTGAACTAGCAATAGCAACATTCCTGAGAACTTGTTAACAATGCAAAAATATTGGAGTCCACACCATACTATGAATAAAAAACTCTAGGGGTGGGGCCCAGCAATCTGTTTTAATAAGCCCTTCAGGTGATTCTAATTAATGCCAAAGTGTAAGAATCACTGCTGAGAAAGATAATGAAAGCACTTAATTCAGAGATGGATAATCTTTTCTACAAAATTTCATGAGGGAAGCAAATTTATACATCCATGTTGTAATAAAACTTGGAAAAAAAGGTTAAAGAATATATTGAGTACTGGAATTGGCCCGATTTGATTTGATATCATTTAGTGATTTAAAATTACTCAAAGATTTTTCCCCTATACTCACCATACAAATATAAAATAGTAAGTTGGCATTTTTCTGTGTTTGAAATTGTTACCAGGAGAGGATGATATTGAAGTCATTTCTAACTTTAGTTAGGAAGACCAAAGACAATAAATCATTATCCTGATATCACTAAATGAAGTCTAAATTAAGTTCAGACATGAAAGACCATGGTATATTTTACTGTAGTCCTTAAATTATAATATAAAACTTAGAAGAGCACCTCCATCAAGGACTAAGCATTCAGACCTTAGAGCTGGAGTACCTCAACAGAATGTTCACATTTTTGAGATGTGGATATCTGCAGTAGCAAATGAACTCAAAGTAATATTTTACTGTTTTCATCTTATAAAAGTAATGTGTATTTATTATAAAATGTATTAAAAAATAAAAATAAAACCACAGCTAATTTTACTCTTTGTCTATTCTGTTTTCTTCATGATTAAAAGTATATTTTTATCCTCCAAAAATTCATATGTTAAAGGCCTAACCTTCAACACCTTAGACTGTAACTGTATTTTTGAGAGAGGATCTTTAAAAAGATAATAAAGGTTAGATGATGAGACTGGGCCCTAGTCTAGTATGACTGGTGTTCTTATAAGAGGAGGAGACCAGGTCAGACACAAACACAAAGGGAAGAATATGTGAAGACAGAGGGAGAGAGTGGCCATCTACAAGCCAAGGAGGGAGCCCTCAGAAGAAACCAAACCAGGACACGTCTTGATCTCAGACTTCTACCCTTCAGAATTGTGAAAAAATAAATTTCTATTGTTGAAATCACCCAGTACATGCAACTTTGTTATGGCAACTATAGCCAACTAATATTCATTATAGATTATTATAGCTACTCCTTCTTCTAAGGCCATACATGGCTAGTTCTGGTTCCCTGGTGGATTTTTCTCCAGATGGAGCTGCCTGCCTTACTCTCAGACCCTTTTTTGTTTGTTTGTTCTTGTCATGCTACTTTGAATGCTCTTTGATCCTTTGCTCCCACTCACAACCCTCACACGTTACTTCTTAATCTGTACAGTCTTTATTGCTCAAATTTTACATGTTATTTCATTCAAGGTATTACTGGTTTCTTTTGAGAGGGCGTCTTGCTCTGTCACCCAGACTGGAGTCCAGAGGCATGATCTCAGCTCACTGCAACTTCCACCTCCCAGGTTCAAGCGATTCTTCTGCCTTAGCCTCCCAAGTAGCTGGGATTACAGGTGCCCACCACCACGCCCAGATAATTTTTGTATTTTTAGTAGAGACAAGGGTTTCACCATGTTGGCTGGGCTGGCCTCGAACTCCTGATCTTAGGTGATTTGCCCGCCTTAGCCTCCCAGGGGTCTGGAATTATAGGTGTGAGCCACTGCACCTGGCACACTGCTATTTATTTTAACTACTGCCAGCATCATCCTATAGGTTGTACTTTCTCTAAATATCTTCTAATTCTGACCTGGCCTCCAAAATTCAGGTAGCATGGGATTCTAAAACAGAGGTCTGATTTATCTCATTCAATCACTCATCCTTCCTATTTTAGAGTTTAATTTAGAAGCAATGTTTATCCACCAGTGAACACATTATGATTCTAAGTGCCCTAATATGGGATCACAATATAAAAAACTTCAGTTTGTTTCACTCTCTGACATGCTACATATGCTCAGGCAACTTAATCTACGAGTTTTCCTCTCCAACTGAAAGAATTCATTTAACATTTTTAACATTGAATAGTGAACTATTTCCTTCCTTCCTCCTCTCCTTCCTTCTCTCCTTCCTTCCTTCCTTCCTTCCCTCCTTCTCCTTTCTCTCTCTCTCTCTCTTTCTCTCCTTTCTTTCTTTTTTTTATTCTAATAGGGTCTCACTCTGTCGCCTTGGCTAGAGTGTGGTGGCTTCATCATGGCTTACTGGAGGCTTAACTTAAGCGATCCTCCTGCCTGAGCCCCTGGATTAGCTGGGACTACCAGAGTGTGCCACCATGGCCAGATAATTTTTCTATATATATGTGTATAGATATATATATCTAATATTTTACATATATATATAACTTATATATATAGTGGAGAGAGTGCTTTGTCATGTTTCCCAGGCTTGTCTTGAACTCCTGAGCTTAAGTGATCCACCTTCCTGGGCCTTCCAAAGTGCTTATGTTTCTTATATTGTTAGTTTAGAATCATGGAATTAGCACATTATAGAACTATACTGGACTTATCCAATGAAAAAAAATCCTATAATATCTAAAGAACTATGTATTTTTTAGAGTCAATATGTTAAAAAATTTAAGACTGCCCTCCCAAAGGAAGTCCAAGCTCCTTGTTGTCTTTATTAGCTTAAAAAAATTGAGAACCATAGATAGTACCAACTTCAGTGGAGAAGCAGAGTATAGAAGCCAAGCAGGGGAGAGATAAGACTAAATAAGAAAAATAACTGGGTGCAGTGGCTCACTCCTGTAATCCCAGCACTTTGAGAGGCTGAGGCAGGTGGATCACAAGGTCAGGAGTTTGAGACCAGCCTGGCCAACATGGTGAAACCCTGTCTCTACTAAAAATACAACAATTACCTGGACATGGTGGTGGGCACTTGTAATCTCAGCTACTTGGGAGGCTGCAGCAGGAGAATCACTTGAATGCTGGAGGCAGGGGTTGCGGTGAGCGAAGACCTCACCGTTGCACTCCAGCCTGGGTAACAGAGCAAGACTCCATCTCAAAAAATAATAAAAAAAAAAATAATAGTAATAATAATAATTTGTTTGGCAGCATAACTCTACCTTTATGCTGTGGGCATGAAGGTAGAGTTATGCTGCCAAACAAATTATTATTACTATTATTATTTTTTATTTAGTGCTTTGAGATAACTTTATTTGATGGGCAACAGCTCAGGTTTAAGAACAACCCCATGAAGTTTGTATATAATGGCCTAACTTCATTGAGCCTTTTCATTTATTCCTCTGAATTGGAATAGAAAAAGGTAAAGAGACAATTCTCAAGCAAAAAGTCATTTTCCAGAGAAGGATCCTAGTTAGCTCAGTTGTTTGAGTACACTCTTTATTAAAATCTTGAGGGTTAGTGTTTAAAGTAGTTAAACAGGACCCTCTGAAATACAGATGTTTTCAGTCTGTAGGCTCTAAAAGCAGGACTGAAACATTCAATTGTTTAGGTTGTTTGCTGCACAGCAATGCCTGGCTGAAAGAGGAAGTTAACATCTTAAATCCAGCCCATATCTGCACATCAAACTGTAATCTCTAGCACTGAGCTTCACCTTTTGTAATTCATATGAAGACTTTTTAGCAGTCTCCACATCCCTGTTAAAGGCAAGGCTTCGACTGCCCTGATTATCAAATGCCACTGCTATTAACAACATGAATTGGCTAAATTCCAAAGACTCAGAATGACAGACATCTGCTTTTATGTAGAGAAGTGGGATCATTCTATACCTGTTTATAAGGTTTAGTTTAATAAATTTGTATTAATTAGAGACCTACTTTCCAGCACAATTAAAGCAAATAAACACTGCAGAGAGAAAGTTGATAAATTGGGCCCAGGATTTATTTTTCTTGAAACTCATAAAATTGTATGTACAAGATTGGCATTTTTTAAGGTATACCAATTCATTTATATTTGCATTTGTGTTGGAATAAAAGTATACTTTAATACAAATGAAAAACTTGGCCAGGCACAGCGACTCACACCTGTAACCCCAGCACTTTAGAAGGCCGAGGTGGATAGATTGCTTGAGCCTAGGAGTTTGAGACTAGCATGGACAACATGGCAAAATCCCATCTATAGAAAAAAATTAAAAATATTAGCCAGGTGTAGTGGTGAACATCTGTTGTCCAAGCCACTCAAGAGGCTGAGGTGGGAGGATTTATTGAGCCTGGGATATTTGAAGCTGCAGTGAACCATGATTACACTACTGCATTCCAACCTGGGTGATAGACCAAGACCCAGTCCCAAAAAGAAAAGAAAAAGAAAAATTTGCCATGGGCACCAAAATTTCCTCTGCAATCAATATCAACAGAACATCTGCTTGTGATATCATGATACTAAATGAAAAGTCAAGTCTTAGTATAGACTATCTTTTAATTGAAGACACCTGAACCTCTGAGGATGCTAACACATCGAATCAGGCTTGACTTCAACGCATTTCATTGAAAGCAAATTCACATCCTGTCTGCCTTTTAGAGCAGGCTAATAAAAATATAAGGCTGGGATATTTAAAAAGTAGGAATTAATAGTGGAAAAGAGGACACACCGTAAAGTAGAAAACCCAGGTGATGTTGCTTTGTAGGTATGAGATTGGCCATGGAAGTTTTAGGTTGAAGAAGATAGAGACCCACAAACCTTACTAGACAGGGAGAGAAAATAAGAAGTTGTGTTGTTGAATATGAAGATAATATGTATCATTACTATTTTACAGCTAAAAATAAGAATGCATTTTTATTTGATGTCCTACCTTGCAAATCACTCCTAAATCTGGCGTTCAATTCTTCTGTTTTTCTTCATTAATGATAATGTACTTTCATAGAGTGCTTTGAGATCCTTAGATAAAAGGTACTATCTAAGTGCAAATTAATGTCGTCTAAAAGCTGTCTTAATAACTTCATAAGCAAGAGTGGAACGGCTTCCAATTTAGTTCTAAATAGGTGTAAATCATTTCACATGAAGAACCAAGTGAATTAATTGCAGAAGAATAGTTCAGCATGCACCAAACCTATTAGGGTACTTGAACACAGCTGCAACTCAGAGGATAAACTAGATTAGAATACTGTTTGTAGAAAATAGCAAATCGAAGCACTCTTTGAGGTAATTAACAAAATCAGAGCATCTTTTGAAGCAAATAAGCATGAAAAATGCCTTTCTTACTCTGATTTTTCCAAATGCCTAATTTTGCTACTGTCTTGAGTATCTTGGATTATGTTCAAAGCCTAACACAACAGAGTTTCTGCCATACAGAGGAGATTTTGTTTTGATGTGAACTATTCAATCACATCCAAATGCACATTTTCAACCATAGCAATGATGAATGTGAACTATTACAGTAACACCCTCTACAGCTTGACTCACTGGTGGCATTACCCATGATAGTCTACTAATGTTTTTCCATTTACTTGGAGAGAAGGAGGGATGTGAGTAGATCGAGAGGAAAACTAGAAAAAGTTACTAACAACAATAAAGTATGAATATTCTAACATGTGCATGTAGATTAAAATGCACAATGTTTTTTGTGCATTATTTTAATTTTATATAATTATGCTATGAATTAGGGAAGATGTTATTTTCCTGTGTTTTAAAGAGAGTGAAGAATACTTCATATATATTAACTGGTCCAGGGTCATATAGCAAGCCAGTTGCAGGTCAGGAACTTAACCTAATATTTTTATTCCAAAACATTTTCAGTATTCCATGCCACAATAAAATTTCTCCCTTTAAAAATTTTGTTTCATCAGCTGATATTTTAGCTACTTTATACTGCAAAATAACCATTAGAGATAATGTCCCCTTCTATGGGTTTTATATATTTCATATATGTATTTACATATTTAAATATGCTTTCCAAGCCTCAAACTCAAATTATTTTGCAAACATAAATGTTATTCAAGTAGATAAATGAACTTTCCTATTAGAATCAAACAAAAACCTCAAAATACCCTATTTGTCCTTTTTTTCCTACTTCTTTAGGGATTCAGTTTCAACGTACCTCCCAATTTCTACAGTTTTACAGTCAGGAATTGAGTGGTAGAGCAAGAAAGAGTGTGTCTGAGTCATCAAATACAGGTCATTTTGTTTTTGAGCGTGGAACATCAGTGAAGTCTAAGAGTAGTATGGGTTTCACTAACTCCCTATACAATTTTCAGTAAGAAAAATAAACAAATCAAGTATAAATATAGAGAACAACAATGTCCATATGGCAACATACAAGAATGAGTGTTTGCGGTAATGTTGGCTATTTACCATCAGAATCTTAAGCGCCATTAATTGTTGCCTACTTTTGTTTTGAGTTCCACACAACTGCTCTTCTCAGCAGTGTGGCCAGGAGTATATTATTGGAATTTGAAATGAATCAAACCTATATCTAAATATGCTAAACTATATGGTGGCCTTAAGACACTTCTAATTTTCAGTGACTTCAAATAACCAAGTTTTATTTTTTGCTCATGTTGTATTTTCAACATGATGAACAGAGGAGCTTTGCTCATCATGGTCACTGAGAGATACAGGATGACAGAGCAGCCACGATATGCTTTGCTGGAGGGAAATGGGACAACACCTTAGAGGCTCTCCACCTACACAGGGAGTAGTATGCATCACTTCTGCTCACATCACTCTCTTGCTCATTATACCTCCAGGACTTCTTGTAACTGGCTTGTCAGAGAAATATGTGGTGAACAGAGTTAATGTCTACAACACAATATTACTTAGAATAGTCTACGGGACCATGTCTTAGAAAACCTAAAACTAAAGACTAGAAGTTAGTTCAACAGAATGTATCAAAACCACCTCAAAAAATTATAGCCTACCACTTAGGTGTCCTTAGAGGGAAACATCATTGGCTTCCTGCATGTAACACCTCTTCAAAGCAAGTTTTAGATAGTATTTAATCATAATATTATCATGGGGTTAATTTTGAAACTTTTAAGCAATTGAATGGACTATAGTTGTTCACCAATTTTATGACATCTCCTAATCTCCTATGTTGTCATTTATTTTTATTTCCACTGTATTATTTAGGTGGCCAGAGTACTGAATTTTATAGACTGCACAGCTTAAAAGTCCAGGGTTGGTCTGCCGAAAGTATATGATTCTGTGCAAGCAATATTAAGAGGTTCTCTACTTCCCATAATTCTTCTCAGAAAGGATAAATTGATATTTCAGCTAATCTCAAATAGAAATTGATTATTTGTGCTCAAGTTGCTGGAAGCCTCAATTCATGAATGAGTCCTAATAGAAAAAACGATCCTAGATAGGTAGTACAGAGAGTAAGTTTCTTCTGAAATAAATAAAAGAACCAATATATCTGTGTCTCAATAAAAACTATTTTGTTGACAGTAAAGAAGGTGAAAACAATTTGATTCAAACTTTCATTACCTGTTTCAGAATCAATTTGTCTAGTGCAAATCAGTTTAACTTGTCATGTATTGATACGCCAAAATAAAGCATGCTGTTTAATGACTAACAACAAATGTACAATGTGTATAGGATGTATGCTACTGACAGGGCTGCTTAATATACATTTCGCTCGAATGAACATTAAGTGACCACCACAACTGGGATGCCACATGAAAAAGTGGCTAGAAATCACTCTTATATTGACTATTCTCATGATACTTAAAATGGTGTGATAAGAGGTGACTTAACAAGACAAAATTATCCTCAAACATGGTAGTTTACACAAAAAGTCTATTACAAATGCTGTTCTATCGATTTTGAATCTGAAGAACTATTGGAATTTCAGAGATGAGACCTTCCAAAATGACTACGTCACTCACTTCCCTGATCAACCATAAGGCTATGTCTTTTTATGTCTCAACATAATATGTCACCTGCATTAGTAAGCCTACATAAGTGTCTCTTTACAAGATGTATTCTGCACCCCCAAGTCCCCGAAACATTGATGATAAATAGGATGTTTGATATTCTTAACACATGATACAGAAAACCTCAAAGACAAAGGAGAAATTCTGCTCAGCTCCTCTACTTAATGTAATCCTGCAATAGAATTTAACTTCTATTTAGGCTTGCTTCTCACAGCTCTGCTATCCCCAGGTATTCATATGAAAGCTGAGATTCTTTCAGACAAAATATTCTAGCCTTTAGGGTGAATTTTCAAAACTCTGCTAAGGCAAGGCACATACAAAATCTTTCAGTTTATTGCATTTTAGGTGTATGTTGGCTCTGCAGTGTTTTGAACATTCACCCCTTCAGGTTAGCACATTCATTAAAAAAACATCTCATGAGTGTGATATCAACTCAAATTTGAGCACACAGATTTGAATGAATAAAAAGACACTTACAGAAGTCAGATAATGGTCACATTCATAGGTTTGTGATTTTTCAACCTAGCCCTAGGCCAACATAATTTCACACAGTGTAACAGAATGAATAATAAAACTATTACCTAATCTTTAATACAATATCAAATTCTGGAATTAGGAATATGAGTCAGCTATACTTAACTGCGCTCCCCACCCGCAAGCTGTTATTATAGTGCAAGTAAGGTGTAAATTTAATATAGGCCAGTTTTTTTAAATGTCATCAACCAATTTCTAAATTTTAAGATATTTGTCTTTGAGGAGTGGTCGTTTTTTTCAAACTAGTATTTGTTACTTCATCGATATCCAGGGTAGAGCCCACTAATTATTTCTATAACTATAAATTGTATGCCCTAACATAACTATTTTTACAGTTAAGGTATGCAATTTATAGTTATAGAAATAATCAGGGTATAGAAAGAATATACCCTAACATAACTGTAACATATGTGTTGGGGTTCAGGGGTTCAGGGGAACCCTCAGTTCCCCTGAGAGGACGTTTCTCCAGGTTCTTGGTCTATCACTCCCCAAGAATGGGAGAGGAGACCACGGCGCAGTGTGCAGTAAATGCTGTACTCAAAAATGTTTGTAGAAAGTGATTTAAGTAGAGAAAGAGAAACAGGAGGAGAGAGAAAGAAACAGCTAGCTCTCACACTGAGTGAGAGAAGGAAAAGCCGCTCTCACACTGAGTTAGAAGGGTTCCCAGGGAGGGAAAACCAGAGAAGGAAAGCTCCTCTCACACTGGGAGAGAATCCAGAAAGAAGGAACCCAGGAGAGGAAAGCAGCTTCCACGCTGGATGGAAGGGTCTAGAGAGCGAGATGGAGTTTCGTCATTGACGACAGGCTTCCACGAGAGTGTGGAAGGGGACTCCAGAGGGGAAATCCGAGAGAGAGACAGCTTCCACGAAGGGACTGCTCGTGGAAGGCGACGCAAACATGGAGTCTGAAGGGCTGTGGAAGAAGGGGACTTTTAACCAGGGAGGAAGCCCCACCTTCTCTAAGACCCTGGGCCAATGAAAGGAGCTCCTTAGAACTTCCGCTGCAGTGATTGACTTTTGACCCTTTCCCGTGCCCGGGAAAATTAAAACAGAACCCGTTAAATCTCCCCGATGGAAAGAGATGGGAGGTGCGCATGGAGCTGGGAAGTTCTTGCCCTTAAAACTACCACCCCTCGTGGACCCAGTAAGAGAATACATTCCCTCAATTATGCATTAATTATTTTAATTCCGCAGATAAAAATATATATTTTAAAAATTGTAGCTTTTTGTAGCAGGCCTTTGTCAATATTACATTCCGATATCTGAAAATGTTTAGAGCAAGGGATGTGGTTTGACCGTCCTAATACTTTCAGGATGTTCAGATTATAAACACTTTATAAAAGCTGCAGGCTGGGCACAGTGGCTCACGCCGGTAATCCTAGCGCTTTGGGAGGCCGAGGTGGGCGGATCACCTGAGGTCAGGAGCAGCCTGACCAACAGGGCAAAACCCTATCTCTACTAAAAATACAAAAATTAGCTGGGCTTTGTGGTGCATGCCTGTAATCCCAGCTACTCAGGAGGCTGAGGCAAGAGAAAGATTGAACCTGGGAGGCTGAGGTTGCAGCTGCAGTGAGCTGAGATGGTGCCACTACACTCTAGCCTGAGCAACGGAGGGAGACTCCGTCTGAAAAAAAAGCTATCCAAACCTGTTTAAGCCACTTATTACTATGTACTATATTTTAAGACCGCTTTTAAATATCACAGATTATCAGAAAAATGCTGGTATTTTCCATATTATTAATTGGAGCAATTATTTTCTTATGACTTGAATATTTACAAATTACTGTTATTCTGTTTTAATATTTATCTATACAAATATCGTGTTGGCAAATTTCCAACTTCTATTCTGTTTAGCTACTTTTTCCATAATACTCTATTACCTCAAAATAACAAGCCTTGTGTAGGACTGTCAATGTTATTTAGCACTCAGTATCCATCACATTAAATAAATGTGAGACTAATAGCATTTCCCTTAAGGACTATCTGTCTGTTTTCCAGGATTTTGGTAAGGTAATCACATTTGCCTGCTACATTTTTCATTGAGATTTATTTTAAACTTTATAGCTCTGTTTTAGTATTTTTGGCTATTTCATATTCATTTATTTTTTCATAATAGTATATCTTTAACTTATAGGCTCACTATATTTGTCTGTATTTATCAGTTCAGCTCTCTATATAATCAAAGTTTTGAGGACTTGTATTAGTTGACTTAAATAACTCATTTACTTAATTTCATCTAGAATTCCTTTCTCTCTTCTATTCATCCATTTGCCTATTATTTACCTAATAACAGTTTTAATCCAGACACTTGGTTCTGAATATTAATCTATGAACAAGTTAAAGTAGGATTCTGCCTTCATAGAAAATAAACAGGTAAAAGATGCAAATAAACAAATTACAGTTTTTGGTGTAGTGTAGGGAACACAGAGTATGTTTGCGAGCACTCAGGAGGTGTTCCTAACTAGGATTTTGGAATTTAGTATGTATTCCTAGAAGAAATTTAGGTCTGTTGTAAATCATGAAGGTTGAAGAGGAAGGAGCCTTACAAAGGGTCTGTCTTCCAGTGTGTACATACATGTTGGGGTTAAGGGGTGTTTGAGGGGAAAGTGGGGAGAAAGAGGTTGGGGATTGGAAAAGGGAGAAAAAAAGTATTAGGTTAGTGAGAGAGGAAAGAAGGAATATAAAGTGCAGACATACGTGGGAAGGAGAAGTGTGTTTCAGAAATAAGATACAGCTTTCAATGCACTAGAAGCAGTTTGATATAATTAAGATAATATTAGAAAGCACCTAGAAAGGCAGTTGGTAACAGAAAGTGCATTTTCCATGAAGTGATTAAAGTTAAGCTTCAGAGGCCCTTTTTTGCATGAACAGCTTGCAAGTTCCTGGAGGTGACTTCAGCAAAGTATTCAAATGAATATAAATACATGTATGTATGTATGTATGTATGTATTCTATCTCTATCTATCTATCTAATTAAAGATGAGGTATGCTACCTCAGTTGTTTAAAATGGCTATTTCTTTCTACCCTTTCCCTGTGTTAGAAGACATCAGAGTGGCCACTTAAAAGGAAATGGATTTGGAGATTCCTTTGATTGCGGCTTAGTGGGATTTCTAAATGTAATTCAGTTGTTTCCATGTATAGTAGTTTCTTTCAGTTTAATCCCATGAGAATATTTTCCATTTGTATGAGTAGCAAATGGGAATGTTGTGCTATGTAATGAAGAGTAGCAGATTTGAAAAACACACAGGCTAGATTTGTATTTCTTGCTGGTCAGACATGGTATACTGACACTGACAAAGATTATATAAAGAACTTATATGTTCCACTAAAAGGAAGGCATTGACCATAAATTATTTAATTGTGTCCCCAATTCAAAGAGCAAAGACTTGATACCAAACAGATCATATTTGTTAGAAAATTAATAAGAGTTTTTCCAAAATTGATATTAATCCTAAAATAGTTTCTATACAAAATCAATGATGAATTGGTGTGCTCTAATATATTTTCCAAAATTAATAATAATAAAATTAAATTTGAACAGTGTTGCTAAGAGGAGATGGAACATAATCTTTATCCTCTCTCTATAGAAAATGATATTATGAAGTAACTCTCATGTTAAGAGGCAAAGAATACCTAATTACTTCATAGAAAATAAATATTGTGGAGGTTACTGAGCCATTTAATAATAAACATGTGATATAATATTTTGGGTTTTTGATATTTTTGACATCGGTCTGATTTTAAAATTCTGTATTTGGTTTTGGTCAGCTCTCTATTTCATAGTACAGCAGTTCTAATCATGGCAGTCTTATTTGATATATCAGTCTCTCAAACACCAAAAGAGGACCCTTACTTAATTTGACCAAATTTAAAATATTGTAAGATAGCTATTAACTACGTTTTTAGTATTTATTTCAGTAATGTAAACAACCCCAATTCCATTCCAGTAGATTTGAATTCCCTCATAAAGGGAACAATGTGTCTTTTTTTTATTTGAGATGGAGTCTTGCTCTTTTGCCCAGGCTAGAGGTGCAACAGCATGATCTCGGCTCACTGCAAGCTCCACCTCCCGGGTTCAAGCAACTCCCTGTAGTTCAAGTAGCTGGGACTACAGGCACGGGCCACTACACCTGGCTACTTTTTGTATTTTTAGTAGAGCTGGAGTTTCACCATGTTGACCACACTGGTCTCAAATTTCTGAACACAATTGATCTGCCCATCTAGGCCTCCCAAAGTGCTGGGATTACAGGTATGAGGCACCATACCCAGCCAGGATAATGTATCTTTCCTTTCAGTATTTTCCTTTTCTAAGGCTTAATAATATTCATACTTACATGATAATCTTTATCCCTCACAAATGACTTTCCTCTGCACTGTTGCATTTAATCATAATAACAAAAAGGAAGTAGGGATATTCCCACTTTTTGGAGATGGAAACTGCAGTTTGGAGGCGATAAATAACTTATCAAATTCATAGCCCTTGGCATAGATCCTTTCTTATCTTCTGACACTGTATCCAGAGAGCATCACATTATACGATCACTCTTACCACATTTCTTTATAAAACATACAACAGCTGTTAAGATATGCTAGATTTTACCTTATTAATCTTGTTTACTGACCATGAAACCAACTACAAGCTAATCATAAAAGTAACCCAGTCCTCTCAGAAAGAATCTGTAACTACCAGTAATGATTATGGAATTACTACACAGTAGCATATTTAAAGAATCGAAATATTGGGGAAAATATTTGCTGAAGCAATTTAATCACAGTGATTATAATTAAAATGTGAAAAACTTTGTACAGTCAGATATTTATGTCATTATTTAAAGTACAGCTTACTTTATTCACAATAGCTATTGCCTTTTATCATTTTTTGAATATCGAAATGCTAAAAGAATTAAATGGTTGGGAAAGTGTCTGGTCTTCATTATTATTTGATTAGCCTATTCTTACTGACATTATAATAGATTAATATGATGTGTTATGGAACATCATGTCAAACACAATTCCAGTACTTTCTCTGAAGCCAGAATTCCTTTTTCTAAATTGCTAATGGTCTACTTAAAAGGGATTTTACTGCTCTTCTTATGTTTCTTAGTTGTAATTATTCAATTAGAGATTTTTAAATTATTCAAGTAGATTTTTTTGTAACCCAAGAAAGAATACTATTGGCATTTTACTTGCCTCTTTTCCTTCTTTATTAACCTTTCCTTTAAGTAAAAGGAAAGGTGTCTTCTGCTGCAGCCTTTTTTTGTGTTTGTTCTTATGGTTGAAAGTGAAGGTATTTAAAACCAGAATTGGGAAAGTTGTGGTATACTTTAAATGTTGGCATTTTAAAGATAACATAGTCAACACAGAAGAACAATGGACTATAATAATATTGTTCATAAGACATGTCTAAGATGTATATATCTTTGTTTAGTACAGGAAACAGAACCCACTCAAGATATTTTAAATCCAAATAGATTTTTGTTATTAGCAAAAATAGTTCTTTATTGCTATGTATGTATGCATGTGTATATATATATATATATTGCTATGTGTATATATATATTGCTATGTATATATATATTGCTATGTGTATATATATATATGTATATATATACATATATATATATACACGTATATATATACATATATATATATACACATATATATATACACTTTAGGCTCTGAGATACATGTGCAGAATATGCAGGTTTGTTACATAGGTATACACATGCCATGGTGGCTTGCTGTACCCATCAACCTGTCATCTACATTAGGTATTTCTCCTAATGTTGTCCCTCCATTAGCTCCTCACCCCCCAAAAGGCCCTGGTGTGAGATGTTCCCCTCCCTGTGTCCATGTGTTCTCATTGTTTAACTCCCACTTGTGAGTGAGAACATGTGGTGTTTGGTTTTCTGTTCCTGTGTTAGTTTGCTGAGAATGATGGTTTCAAGCTTCATCCATATCCCTACAAAGGATATGAATGCATCCTTTTTTATGGCTGCATAGTATTCCATGGGGCATATGTGCCACATTTTCTTTATCCAGTCTATCATCGATGGGCATTTGTGTTGATTCCAAGTCTTTGCTATTGTGAATAGTGCTGCAATAAAAATATATGTGCCCGTGTCTATCGAAATAGATTTTTATACCTGGAATTAGGTGCTTACACAATCGTTAGAGAAGCTCTACTAAAGACCTTCAGTCATGGCTAGGAAAATATTTCAGATCTGATTTACTGTGTAGCTAAATAAGTAAGATGGCCAGCAGGAGGCCACTGAAAAGTTCTAATCATTTCATCCTTCTTACTGATTTCTGTATTTTATTCAGCATGTAATCTGACCTTGAACTTCTCTTCATTGAGAAACTATCCTCTCTAAAAACTGTCTCACTGAACTGTTCTTAGTGTATACCTCTTTTCTTACAAAATAGCCTTTATATTTCCTTTCTTTCTCTATGAGTGCCTAAATCAGAAACTGGATAGGACACTGTTTTTTTTTTTTTTATGTGTGTGTCTCATATGATATTCAACCTGCTATGTAAAGCCATGTGCATGGAGAGCATTGTATAAATAATGAATAATAATATTTATGTCCTTCAGGGGATGACTGAAAACTTTTCTGCTTTAATTGAGTTCTTCTGTTTGTGTTTTTGATGTTTTATTTATTGTGTGCTTATTGGAAGGATTTTTATGTTTATTGTTGTGGTTCCTGTTCTATTTTGGCCCTGGAAATAGCTCTTGTCGTGTGTTACCCTTTTCTTTGGATTTTTGTTTAATTTCTGTCAAATGAAGGTGCTTTGAAGGCTGGAGGGCACTTAATGTCAATAAATTAAGGATATAAAAAATGCCATCTGCCACCTTTTCACCTACTATACAACATTTATCAATGTATCAGGAAAAATTACTTTAGTCACAATTCTTTTACTGAGAAATTTATTTTCTTGTTTTCCTCTGATGACCTTCTAATTTTTAGGTGTAATCAGATTGCAGTGAAAGCCAATAAATTACATATGATATTATTAAGTTTAAACTCTAGTGATTGCTAGACCATTCAGACCATGGGACATTGTCCTTTGAGATTAAGTGGGAATTGGGACAAACCTTCCTTACAGGGTTCATCAGGGACCAAGAACTGCATGCCTACATGCTCCACAGTAGATTAAGCCGTACAGTCTTAACTGCAGATCACTTAGCATGAGGGATGCCCAGAGGTGAGACCATGAACCCTGTGGACCCAGGTGACCACTCCCTTAGAAAGCCCCCTGACAACCATGTGTGGAATTTACCAATAAGTACTACCCATCATCTCTAAGGGAGAAAATATAATTTACTGCCACATAAACAAATTTTCTAGTCACAGAGTTATGACATAGTATATGAATTCTGATGTGTGACTTTGGGCATGCTTACTTTGGTAAGTTTCAGTTTTATTATCTATAAAGCATGAAAATAATACCAACTTAAAATGTTGTGGAAGGATTTAATAAGATAACATGTATAAACTAATTAACACATAGTAAATGTTAAGAAATGATATTTTAATATCCTATTAATAGGGACAGTCCTCTTGTTCATTATGTATAATCAACAATTTGGGTGGGTGCCAGACCACTCAAAGTCATATTCTCTACGGGGCTCAGAAACACTGGTACTTTCTATTCCCAAATGAGGAGGAGCCATCTGCTTTGGAAACTTAGTAACTGTGTGTGGTGGGAACTCTAACTGAGATGAAGAGAAGTATTGTCCAGTATTATCTCTTCTAATTACGTGTGTATTCCAATATCTTTTTTCTTCATCTTTTATTTAAAATTCTGGGGTACTTGTGCAGCATGTGCAGTTTTGTTACATAGGTGAATGTATGCCATGATGGTTTGGTGCCCAGATCGACCCGTCACCTGGGTATTAAGCCCAGCACCATTAGCAATTCTTCCTGATGTTCTTCCTCCCATGACTCCCCCAGCAGGTCCCGGCGTGTGTTCTCATCAGTCATCTTCCACTTATATAAGAACATGTAGTGTTTGGTCTTCTGTTCCTTCATTAGTTTGCTGACAATAATGGCTTCCAGCTCCATCCAGGTCCCTTCAAAGGATATGATCTTGTTCCTTTTCATGGCTGCATAGTATTTCATGGCATATATTTACCACATTTTACTTATCTAGTCTATCATTGATGGGCATTTGGGGTGATTCCATGTCTTCGCTGTTGTGAATAGTGCTGCAATGAACATATGCATGCATCTTTTTTTTTTTTTTGAGTTGGAGTTTCACTTTGTCACCTAGGCTGGAGTTCAGTGGCATGATCTCAGCTCACTGCAACCTCCACCTCATGGGTTCAAACAGTTCTCTGCCTCAGCCTCCCAAGTAACGGGAATTACAGGCACCTGCAACCACACCCGGCTAATTTTTTTGTGTGTGTGTATTCGTATATGTATATATGTATATGTATATATATATATTTTAACTTTAGGTTCTGGGGTACATGTGCAGGTCACCCAGGGTTGTTGCATAGGTGCATACATAACCAGGTGGTTTGCTGCCTCTATTCCCCCTTCATATATATCTGGCATTTCTCCACATGTTATCCCTCCCCACCCCCGCTGTCCCTCCCCTCGCCCCCCCAACTGCCCCCAGTATGTGATGCTTCTCTCACTGACTCCACATGTTCTCATTGTTTGACATCTGCCTATGAGTGAGAATATGTAGTGTTTGGTTTTCTGTTCTCGTGTCAGTTTGATGAGAATGTGGTTTCCAGATTCATCTAGGTCCCTACAAAGGACACAAACTCATCAGTTTTTATGGCTCCATAGTATTCCATGATGTATATGTGCCACATTTCTTTATCCAGTCTATCATTGATGGGCATTACGGTTGGTTCCAGGTCTTTGCTATTGTAAACAGTGCTGCAGTGAACATACATGTGCATGTGTCTTTATAATAGAATGATTTATAGTCCTTTAGGTATATACCCAGTAATGGGATTGCTGGGTCAAATGGAATTTCTATTTCTAGGTCCTTGAGGAACTGCCACAGTGTCTTCCACAATGGTTGAACTAATTTACACTCCCAGCTGTGTAAGAGTGTTCCTGTTTCTCCACATCCTCTCCAGTATCTGTTTGCTCCAGATTTTTTAGTGATCACCATTCTAACTGGTGTGCGATGATACCTCAATATGCTTTTGATTTGCATTTCTCTAATGACCAGTGATGATGAGCATTTTTTCATATGTTTATTGGCCTCAGATATGTCTTCTTTTCAGAAGTGTCTGTTGATGTCCTTTGCCCACTTTAAATGTGGTAAGTTTTTCTCTTTTAGTTCTTTGTAGATTCTGGATATTAGCCCTTTGTCAGATGGGTACATTGCAAAAATATTTTCCCGTTCTGTTGGTTGCCAGTTCACTCTAATGATTGTTTCTTTTGCTGTAAAGAAGCTCTGCAGTTTAATTATATCCCATTTGTCTATCTTGGCTTTCGTTGCCATTGCTTTTGGTGTTTTAGTCATGAAGTCCCTGCCTATGCCTATGTCCTGGATGGTTTTGCCCATGTTTTCTTCTAGAGTTTTTATGGTGTTGGGTTTTATGTTTAAATCTTTAATCCATCTGGAGTTGATTTTAGTGTAAGGTGACAGGAAGGGGTCGAGTTTCTGCTTTCTGCACATTGCTAACCAGTTGTCCCAACACCATGTATTAAACCTTGATTCCTTTCCCCATTGCTTGTTTTTGTCAGGTTTGTCAAAGATCAGATGGTTGTAGATATGTGGTGTTGACTACAAGGCCTCTGTTCTGTTCCATTGATCTATATCTATGTTTTGGTACCAGTACCGTGCTGTTGTGATTACTGTAGCTTTCTAGTATAATTTGAAATCAGGTAGTGTGATGCTTCCAGCTTTGTTCTTTTTGCTTAGGATTGTCTTGGCTATGTGGGCTCTCTGTTGGTTCCATATGAAATTTAAGGTGGTTTTTTCCAGTTCTGTGAAGAAGGCCATTGGTATCTTGATGGGGATAGCATTGAATCTATAAATTATTTTGGGCAATATGACTATTTTCATGATATTGATTCTTCCTAACCATGAGCATGGAATGTTTCTCCATCT
>CAUYQU010004758.1:0-44641 GCA_963574635.1 Cheracebus regulus
ACTGTCTTCCACAATGGTTGAACTAGTTTACACTCCCACCAACAGTGTAAAAGTGTTCCTATTTCTCCACATCCTCTCCAGCATCTGTTGTCTCTAGATTTTTTAATGATTGCCATTCTAACTGGTGTAAGATGGTATCTCCTTATAGATAGAAAATTGAAGCCCAAGGATTTAATTGGAATCACATAGTCAGTCAATGGCTAAACTTGGAAGTTGGTCAGTCAACTTGCCACCTGCTGTTTCTCTTACACTCTAATAGAAGCTGTTTTCACAGAGAAGTACTTTCTAAATTTGAATATTCACATACAGCTTATCCCGACAGGTTGGTCTACAGGGACATCTCAGTCTTAGGGACAAAAATGATAACGATATTGATGACGATGGTGTTAACTTGAACCAAGCAAGCCATAGAAAATTGTGATCTGGATCAGTGAAAAAGGACACAGATTTAAAAAGCATTTACAAATTCACAGATTTTTAGTTGTTTAGTTGAATGATATACTAGGTAGTCTATTAAATTATTTATTCTGGTAATACTTCATGTTGAAATATACAGAAATATATTTTAATTATTTTTTTTCTGAGAAAGATAAATATCCTCACTACCTCCCTGTCATTTGTGTTTTGTCCTCTGACTAGCTATGTCTTTATTGTTTATCCTTTTTGCAGTAGGAATTTATAATTCATAAGAACATTTGGGTATAGGGGAAAATGCTGACATTAGAGATGATTCATTGAGTAAATTGACACAAATTTATCATGACTGCAGGTCAGTGTGCTGACATCAGTTCTCCCAAGCAAAATTGTTTTTATCAAAATATGAATTACTGAAAAACGGTTTTCTATTTTCTTTCCCTTGAAGAAATTATTCCTGGTCCTTCTTTTATAGAGTGCTGAATATTTCAGAAAGTAATTATTCCTTTAGGAAAATAAGCTTTGGATAATTTCATGAGTTGTGAAAAAAAATGCTAATGAAGAATATCTGATTTTCTGGCTACAAGTAAGACATTTTTCTTTTGTGAGACTGTGATGTTCAGAGTATACTAAAGCAAGCACAGTTTGAGTTTAATAGCACTTAAATATATTTGCATAATATTTTATGTCAGTGGTTGTCAAACTTTATAGTGTATCAGAATAACCAAGAGGACATATTAAAATGATATTGCAAACTGCCAGCCCCTGCACCTTCCCTCAGCATTTCTGATTCAGTAAGTCAGGGATCAAGCATGAGCATTTTCATTTCTAGTAAGTTCCCAGGTTGTGCTAACACCACTGACTCAAGGACTACATGTTGAGAAAATGTTTTACACTGTGCTTTAAAACTTTCTTTCATATGAATCATCAGGTTTGTCACATAAGCTTCATGAAATAGGAATGGCTGGCAAAATTTCTTGTATGTTATGCATAGTAAAAGGGGATGCTGAACTAATTTGCCAAAGTTTGTGTGGTAAATCAGTGTTGAATTACATACTGAAATCCACCTTCTAACCCATAGAGTTGGCTTTAATTATGCAAAATCTCTTTTAATTAAGATCCACTTGATGAAGCTAAGAAACAGGGTATGAGATGATCTTTATTGGCAAGTAGCTAAGATACAAATTACATATAAACTCTTCTGCCTGGTAATGTGGTTTGGCTATGTCCCACCCAAATCTCATCTTGAATTTCATAATTACCATGTACCATGGGAGGAACCTGGTGGAAGGTAATTGAATCATGGGGCCAAGTCTTTCCTATGCTGTTCTATTGATAATGCGTAAGTCTCAAGAGATCTGATGATTTCATGAAGGGGACTTCCCCTGCACAAACTCTCTTGCCTGCTGCCATGTGAGATGTGACTTTGCTCCTCATTCATCTTCTGCCATGACTGTGAGGCCTCCCCAGCCACGTGGAACTGTGAATCAATTAAACCCCTTTTCTTTGTAAATTACACAGTCTCTGGTATGTCTTTATTAGCAGCTTGAGAACAGATTAATGCAGTAAATTGGTACCAATAGAGTGGAATGCTGCTGTAAAGATGCCTGAAAATGTGGAAGTGACTTTGGAGCTGTGTAACAGGCAAGGATTGGAGCAATTTGGAGGGCTCAGAAGAAGACAGGGCGATGTGAAGATAGTTTGGAACTTTCTAGAGGCTTGATAAATGGCTTCGACCAAAATGCTGATAGTGATATGGACAATGAAGTCCAGAATGAGATGGTCTCAGATGCAGATGAGGAACTTGTTGGGAACTGGAGTAAAGGTCTCTTTTGCTATGCATAGAGACTGGTGGGATTTTTGTGCCTGCCCCAGAGATCTGTGGAACTTTTAATGTAAAAGAGATTATTTAGGGTATCTGGCAGAAGAAATTCCTAAGTAGCAAAGCTTTCAAGTGCAAGTAGAGCATAAAAGTTTCGAAAATTTGCAGCCTGATGATGCAATAGATAAGAAAATCCCATTTTTTGGAGAGAAATTCAAGCTGGCTGCAGAAATTTGCATAAGTAACAAGGAGCTAAATGTTAATCATCAAGACAATGGAAAAAATATTTCCAGGGCCTGTCAGAGACTTTTGTGGCAGGCCTTCCCATCACAGGCCTGGAGGCCTAGTAGGAATAAATAGCAGTTTCATGGACCAGGGCCATGGCCCACCTGCTAGGCAGCCTAAGGACTTGGTGCCCTGCATCCCAGCTGCTCCAACCATGGCTAAAAGGGGCAAAAATACAGCTCAGACCATGCCTTCAGAGGATGCAAGCCCCAAGCCTTGGCAGCTTCCATGTGGTGTTGGTCCTGTGGGGATACAGAAGCAAAAAATTGAGGTTCGGGAACCTTTTCTTCCTCACCAACAATATATGACAATTGTGGTTGTTTGCCATCCTCATCAGCACTTGATGTTCTTAGTATTTTTTATTTTAACCATTCTAATAGACATGAAGTGATATCTCATTGTGGTTTTAACTTGTGTTTCTGTAATAGCTCTCAGTCTTTTTGTATGCATATTTGTCATTCATATATCTTCTTTGGCGAAATATCCATTTAAATATCCATTCAGAGAATACATGGAAATGCCTGGATGTTCAGGTATAAGTTTGCTGCAGGAGTGGGGCCCTCATGAGAACCTCTCCCAGGGCAGTGCATAAGGGAAATGTGGGATTGGAGCCCCCACACTGAGTCCCCATTGGAATACAGCCTAGTGGAGCTGTGAGAAGAGGGCCACCATATTCCAGACCCCAGAATAGCAGATCCACTGACAGTTTGCACTGTGTGCCTGTAAAAGCCATAGACACTCAGTGATTGCCCATGAAAGCAACCAGGAGGGGAGCTGTACTCTGCAAAGTCACAGAGGCAGAACTGCCCAAGGCTTTTGGAGCCCACCTCTTGCATCAGTGTGACCTGGATGTGAGACATGAATTCAAAGATCATTTTGGAGCTTTAATATTTGACTGCTCCACTAGATTTCAGACTTGTGTAAGGTCTGTAGAACCTTCATTTTGGCCAATTTGTCCCATTTGGAGCAGGTGTACCCAATGCCTATAGCCCCATTGTATCTAAGAAGTAACTAACTTGCTTTTGGTTCATAGGTAGAAAGGACTTGACTTGTCTCAGATGAGACTTTGTACTGTGGACTTTTGAGCTAATGCTAAAATGAGTTAAGACTTTGGGGGATGATTGGGAAAGCATGACTGGTTTTGAAATGTGAAGACATGAGATAATGGAAGGGGCCAAGGGTAGGATGATATGGTTTGGCTGTGTCTCCACCTAAATCTCATCTTGAATTATGTCTCCCATAATTTTCATGTGTCATGGGAGGGACCCAGTGGGAGGTAATTGAATCACAGGGGCAAGTGTTTCCCATGCTGTTCTCTTGATAGTGAATACATCTCACAAGATGTGATGATTTTATAAAGGGGAATTCCCCTACACAAGCTCTTTTGCCTGCCACCATGTCAGATGTAACTTTGCTCCTCATTTGCCTTCCATCATGATTATGAGGCCTCCATAGCCATGTGGAACTATGAGTCAATTAAACCTCTTTCCTTTATAAATTTCTCAGTTCTCAGGTATGTCTTTATTAGCAGCATGAGGACAGACTAATACACCTGGCATTCAAGGTTTTCATGACCTGGACCAGTCTAACTTTTTGTTCCATCTCTAAATTATCTCTACTCTAGGCTCAAACTGGGCCTTCCTTAAATGCGACAGATGATTTTTTACTTTCAAATAGGAAGATACACAAAGTATTTCCTCCATCTTTTCTCAATAAAATTGTATGTCCACATTCAGTTAATATGCTTCCTCTTCCATAGAATTTCCCATGTCTCTTCTGGCCTTACCTGCTTGTTCACACAGTCAGTACTATGTAAGTATGTATTAAATAAGTGAATAAAAGCACAGCATTATGGAGGGAAGAATATTAAGCTTTTATTTATTTTGAGGGTAGGTACACAGACAAGTGGGAGAAGCGAGTGGTAAGTTTTCCACATTTGATAGCCCTTTGCCTGTCATTTATTTTCTGTTTTTGTGTTTAATTTTTAAATGAACATATAACATTTACCTTTATTATGTGTATAGTCCTACAAGCCAATGTTTAGATTCATGCAACTGTTGGCAAAATCAGGATATATAACAGTTCTATTACATTATAAAATGCCCTCATATTATCACTTTTTACTCACACCTTCCCTAAACTCCTAATCCCTGGCAACCACTGATCTGTTCTGTGTCAGTATAGTTTAGTCTTTATAAGAATTATATACAAATGAAATCATATACAATATAAGCTTTTGAGACTTCCGTCATTCAGTGTAATATCTTTGAGATTCATTTAATTCCTTGAGTATATTAATAGTTTAATTTTTAATTTTTGCTTTTTCTTAAAAAAAAGTAGTAGTCCATTGTATGGACAAAACATAGTTTATTCACCTATTGAAGAACATTTGGATTTTTCATTCTTTGGTGATTGTGATAGAGCTTATATAAACATTTGTGCATAGATTTGTTTTTGTGAATATAAGTTTTCATTTCTCTATGATAAATATCCAGGAGTCGGATTTATGGGGCATATGGTAAATGTATGTTTAATTTAAGAAACTGAAAAACGAATTTCAAAGTGACTGTATTATTTTTCATCCTCACAAACAATATATGAGAATTGTGGGTGGTTGTCATCCTCATCAGCACTTGGTGTTCTTAGTGTTTTTTTATTTTAACCATTCTAATAGAAATGAAGTGATATCTCATTGTGGTTTTAAATTGTGTTTCTGTAATAGCTATCAATCATTTTTGTGCATATTTGTCATTCATATATCTTCTTTGGTGAAATATCCGTTCAAATATTTGATTACCTTTTTGTTTTTTCAGATTTGGGGTCTCTTTCTGTTGCCTAGGTTGGAATACAGAGGTGAGATCATGACTCACTGCAACGTCAAACTCTTAGGCTCAAGCAATTCTCCCACATCAGCCTTCTGAATAGTTGGGATTACAGATACTCATCACCATGCCCAGCTAAGTTTTTTAGTTTCGTAGATACGGAGTCTCACTATTTTGCCCAGGCTGGTCTTGAACTTCAGGCTTCAATCAATCCTCCCTCCTTAGCCTCCCAAAGTGCTGGGAGTGCAGGCATAAGCCACCACCCCTGGCTGACCCATTGGGCTGTTTGCTTACTGTTGAGTTTAGAAAGTTCTCAGTATATGCTGTATTTAAGTTGTTAGATGTGTAATTTGCAGTTTTTACCTCCCAGCTTAATCTTCTCATAGTGCCCTATGCAGAACGAAGTTGTTAATTTTTATGAAGTACAATTTGCCCATATTTTCTTCTATGAATCATGCTTCTAAAGTTGTGTAGTAATTTTTTGCTAAGAAAGGAGGTTATTGGATGCCTAGAACTAAATGGTGAGGAGGAATGGGAAGGGCTGCAAATAGGTGTAAAGTTTTTTTTTGTGGTGGTGAAAATGTCCTAAAATTAGATTGTAGAAAAAGTTTCAAACTTTGTGAACATACTAAAGTCCTTCAAATTATATACTGTTGGTGAATTTTATGTTACAGAAATGATATCTCATAAATTTATACATTATATCTCTATAAAACTAATTAATTTATAATCAGTGATTACTAATACATCAATATTATTTAATTCACTTAAAAATAATTTATTTGGCCGGGCACAGTGGCTCATGCCTGTAATGCCAGCACTTTGGGAGGCCAAGGCAGGCGGATCATGAGTTCAAGAGATTGAGACCATCCTGGCCATCATGGTGAAACCTCGTCTATACAAAAAATACAAAATTTAGCTGGGCATTGTGGCACACACCTGTAATCCCAGCTACTCAGGAGGCTGAGGCAGGAGAATTGCTTGAACCTGGGAGGTGGAGGTTCAGTGAGCCAAGGTCACACCATTGCATTGCATTCCAGCCTGGTGACAGAGCAAGACTCCGTCTCAAATAAATAAATAAACAAACAAATAAATAACATCATTTTTTAACAGAACTCTGTCTCACTCAAGATGATGAAGATTTTCAGCTATTTATTTTCTGAAAGGAAAACAGTTTTATATTATACACTTAGACCTATAACCCATTTTGGGTTAAATTTTATATAAGATATGAGATTTAAGTCAAGATTTTCTTTTTTCTATTTTTGGTACGTGGCTACCCAGTTGCTTCAAAATTATTTATTGAAAAAAAAACCTCTTCTTTCATTGCTTTGCCTCTGAATCTTTGTCAAGAATCAACCATATTTGTGCTAATATATTTCTGGATTCTTTATTCTGTTCAATTGATCTATACTTTTGTCAATACCATGTTGTCTTGATTGCTGTACCTCCCTAATAAGCTTAAAATCTGCTAGTGTGACTTATCTGAGTTAATTTTTTTAATTCAAATTTATTTTGACTGTCATTTCTATATCTTTTCACATAAATTTTAAAATTAGCTTGCCTATATCAATAGATGATTCTGCTGAGATTTTTTGGAATTGTGTTGTCTATAGGTCAATCTGGGAAAAATTAACATCTACATAGGATAAGTCTTCCAATCCATAAACTTGCTATCTTTCTCCATTTACCTAGGTTTTCTTTGATTTATCAGCATTTTGAACTTTTCAGCATACAGATACTGTATATGTTTTATTGTATTTATACTTAAGTGTATCATTATTTTGGCACTTTTATGCATTAAAAAGTTCTGTTTTCAATTACTCATTCTTAATATGTAGAAATGCAACAGATTTTTGTGTGTTGACCTTGTATCCTGTGACCTAACTAAAATCAATTGTTACTTCTAACAAATTGTTATGGATACTTAGAATTTTCTCAGTTACCTTCCTTTATAATGTACATTACTTTTATTTCTTATTCTTAGCTTATTTCACTGACTAAGACTTCTAGGATGATATTGAAGAGAAGTGGTAAGAGTGGATATCCTTGCTATATTCTCAATCTTAGGGGGAAAGCATTCTGTTTTACCATTATGTATTAGGGTAGTGGTAGGCTTTAAATTTTTTAAAAATGTTTTATACCTTCTGCTAGGATGAGGAAGTTTTCTTCTGTTTCTACTTTGCTTAGACTGTTGGCATGAATGGAGTACAATTTTTAAAATGCTCTTTCTGTGTCAATTTTATTATCCTGTAGATTTTTTCCTTTGGGCTGTTAATATAGTAGATTACATTGAATCATTTTCAAATATTGCAACAAAAGTGCATTCCTGTGTGTTAATATAGTAGATTACATTGAATTATTTTCAAATATTGCAACAAAAGTGCATTTCTGTGATAAGACCCACTTACTTGTGATGCATTGTTCTTTTTATATATTATTGAGTTGGATTTGTTAATATTTGGTACAGGATTTTCATGTGTATGTTCATCAGGATTATTGGTTTTTAATTTTCTTGGATTGTCATTGTTTGTAGTCAATATTAAGGTAATGCAGATCTTACTGGATAAATAGAAAATAGCAGCCTTATCTTCAGTTTTCTGGAAATAATATGTAAAATTGATATTATCTGTTCTTTTAATATTTGGTAAAATTCACAGAAACCATTTGGGCCTGGGAATTTTTTTTCTAAAGAGTTTCAACTATTAATTTTTTAAAATAGTTATAAAGCTATTTAGGTTATCTATTTCATTTATTTGGTAATTCATGTTTTTTGGGGAATGGGTCAATTTTATTTATATTTCTGAATTTATGTGTATAGAGCTCTTTGTATTATTTCCTTAAGTTATTTTAATGCTTTCAGTCCGTACTGGCATTTCCTCTTTGATTCCAAATATAGGAATTTGTAAACTAACTTTGTCTTTTATTTTCTTTTTTGCGTTTTATATTTCATTGACTTTGATCTTTATTATTTCCTTCTTTATGCTTACTCTTAATTTTCTTAATCTTTTTTTAGTTCCTTAAATAGAAGTTTGGATTTTTTATTTGAGGCCACTTCCCTCTTCCAATGTAAGCATTTTATGCTATACACTTAACTCTTAGCACAGCTTTAGCTGAATTGCATACATTTTGCAATGTCATATTCTCATTTTTGAGAGTATGGTAAGTTCCCACTTAGCGCTGTTTGTTCCCAATATTTTGTATTTTTCTTGGAGATGGATTCATGAAGTATGTACAAGTGTTTCATTTCTAAGTGTTTGGATATTTTTCTGTTATTGTTCAGTAATTTATTTCTAGTTTACTTCTATTACAGTCACATAAAATGTCTCATAGGATTTTAGTTCTTTAAATTTGCTAAGCCTGAGGTATGTCTATTTTGATGAATGTTCTGTGTGTACTTGAAAAGAATATGTTCTGCTGCTGTTGGATAAAGAGTTTTAAAGTTGCAGATGAGATTCACTCAGTTGACTGATAGTGTTGTCCAATTCTTTTGTATTCTAATGATTTACTGTCTATTCTAAGAGAGAACTGTTGATGTCCAGCCGTAATTGCAAATCTGTCTGTTTTTCTTTCAGTTGTATGGGTTTTTGCTTCATGTCTTTCAAAGTTCTGTTTTTGAGTGTCTATGTAATTAGGATTCTTATTTCTTCCTGATGACTGGCCCTGTTATCATTATGTAATGATCTTCTTTTTTCCTGTTAATTTTCTTTGCTTTGATGTTTAATTTGTTTGATACTCATATAACCTCTCTAGACTGCTTTTGATTAATGTTTGTTCAGTGTATGTATTTTTCATCCTTTTAATTTTAACCTTTCTATTTCATTATATTTGAAGTATGTTTTTTGTAGATATAGTAATTCTTATACATACATTCTGATAATCATTGATTTTTCTACTTTTTTAAAAAAATTTCTGACTTTTAGATTCAGTGGGTACATATGCAGGTTTGTTACATAGGCTAATTGTGCATTGCAGGGGTTCGGTATAGAGATAATTTTGTTACCCAGGTTATTAGCATAGTGGCCAACACATAGTTTGTCAGTTCTCACCCTCTTCCTACCCTCCAGCTTCGAGTAGGCTCCAGTTTCTACTGTTTGTTCTTTTGTGTTCGTGGGTACTCAGTGTTTAGCTCCCACTTATAAGTGAGAACATGAAGCATTTGTTTTTATGTTCCTGTGTTAATTCACTTAGAAAAGTGGTTTCCACCTCCATTCATGTTGCTGAAAATGTCATGATCCCATTTTTTTTTAAAGCCACATAGTATTCCATGGTGTATATGTACCACATTTTCTTTATCTAGGTCACAACTGATGGACATTTAGGTTAATTCCATATCTTTACTGTTGTGAATAGTGTTGCAGTGAACATACATATGCATGTGTCTTTATGGTAGAATGATTTATATTTCTTTGGGTATATACTCAGTAGTAGGATCACTAGGTTGAATGATAGTTCTATTTTAAGTTCTTCAGGAAATCTTCAGACTGCTTTCCACAGTGGCTGAACTAACTTAAATTACCACTTAGCAGTGTTTAAGTATTCCCTCTTCCCTGCAACCTTGCCAGAGTTTGTTATTTTTTGACTTTTAATAATAACCATTATGACTGGTGTGGAACAGTATCACATTGTGGTTTTGATTTGCAGTTCCCCAGTGGCTAATATTGAACATTTTGTTTTCATACACGTTGGCCACATGCATGTCTTCTTTTGAGGAATGTCTGTTCAGGTCTTTTAACAATTTTTGAATGGAGTTATTTGTTTTTGCTTGTTGATTTGTTGGAATTCCTTATAGATTCTGGATATTGGACTTTCTCAGATGCATATTTTACAAATATTTTTTCCTATTTTGTAGGTTATCTGTTTGCTCTTTTGATAGTTTCTTTTGCTGTGCAGAAGCTTTTTAGTTTAATTAGGTCCCACTTAACAATTTTTGTTTTTGTTGCAATTGCTTCTGGAGTCTTTGCCATGATGTCCTTGTCTGAGCCATTGTCTAGAATGATATTTCCTAAATTTTCTTCTAGAGCTTTTATAGTTTTGTTTTACATTTAAGTCTTTAATTCATCTTGAGTTGATTTTTGTATATTCTAAAAGATAGGGATCCAGTTTCATTCTTCTACATGTGGCAAGCCAGTTATCTCAGCAGCATTTATTAAATAGGGAGTTCTTTTTCCACTGCTTGTTTTTGTTGACTTTGTAAAAGATCACATGGTTGTAGATATGCAGCTTCATTTCTGGATTCTCTAACCTATTCCATTGGTTTATGTGTCTGTTTTGTGCCATGTTGTTTTAGTTACTGTAGTCTTGTAGTATGGTTTGAAGTTGGGTAGTATGATGCCTCCAACTTTCTTTTTGCCTAGGATTGCTTTGGCTATTCAGAGTATTTTTGGTTCCCTGTGAATTTTAGATTTTTTTTTTTTCGAAATCTGAAAAATATCATTGGGAGTTTGATAAGAATAGCATTGAATCTGTAACTTGCTTTGGGCACTATGGCTATTTAATAATACTGATTCTTCCTATCCATGAGCATGGAATGTTTTCTCATTTGTTTGTGTCTTCTCTGATTTGTTTCAGCAGTGTTTTGTAATTCTCACTGTAGAGATCTTTCACTTTCCTGGTTAGGTGTATTCTTAGATATTTTATTCTTTTTGTGACTATTATGAATAGGATTCCATTCTTGATTTGGCTCTCAGCTTGGATGTTTTTGGTGTATAGAAATGCTACTGACTTTTGTACTTTGATTTTGTGTACTGAAACTTTCCTAAAGTTGTTTATCAGTTCTAGCAGCTTTGAGTAGAGACTATGGAGTTTTCTAGGTATAGAATCATATCATCTGCAAACAAATAGTTTGACTTCCTCTCTTCCTATTTGGGTGTCTTTTATTTCTTTCTCTTGCCTAATTGCTCTGGCTGGGATTTCCAATGTTATGTTGCCTAGGAATTGTGAGAGAGCATCCTAGTCTTGTTTCGAATCTCAGGAGGACTGCTATCAGCTTTCACTTGTTGAGTGTGATGTTGGCTAGGGTTTGTCATAGTTGGCTCTTATTATTTTGAGATATGTTCCTTTAATGCCTAGTTTGTTGAGGATTTTTAACATGAAAATATGTTGAATTTTATCAAAAGCCTTTTACATATCTATTGAGATGATCATGTGATTTCTGTTTTTAGTTTGGTTTATGTGGTAAATTACATTTATTGATCTGTGTATGTTGAACCAACTTTGCATCAGATGAATAAAGCCTGTTGGATTGTGGTAGATTTATTTTTTGATTTGTTACTATATTTGGTTTTCTAGTATTTTGTTGAGGACTTTTGCATTTATGTTCATCAGGGATATTGGCCTGAAATTTTCTTTTTTTTGTTTTGTCCCTGCCAGGTTTGGTGTAAGAATGATACTGGCCTCATAGAATGAGTTAGGAAGGAATCCCTTCTTTTCAATTTTTTGTAAGGGTTTCAATAGGGTTGGTGCCAGCACTTCTTTATTTTTATTATTATTGTTTTTGAGACAGGGTCTTACTCTGAAATCCAGGCTGGAGTACAGTGGCATGAACATGGTTCACTGCAGCCTTGGCCTTCTGGGCTTAAGCCATCCTCCCACTTCAGCCTCCTGAGTAGCTGAAACAACAGGCACATGCCACTACACTTGGATAATTTTAAAGTTATTTTTTGTAGAGATAGAGTGTTGTGATATTGCCCAGGCTGGTCTCAAACTCCAGGGCTCAAGTGATCCTCCTCACTCAGCCTCCCAAAGTGTTAAGATGGCAGGCATGAGCCACCCAGCTCTTCTTGATACATATGGTAGAATTTGGCTGTGAATCCATTTTGTCCAGGACTTTTTCTGGTTGGTAGCCTTCCCCTCCACTCCCCTCCTTTCCTCCATGCGCTCTTTCTCTCCCCCTCCCCCTCCCCCTCTCCCTCTCTCCCTCTCTCCCCTCTCCTCCTTTTTGAGACAGAGTCTTACTCTGTCACCCAGGCTGGAGTTCAATGGTGCAATCTTGGCTCACTGCAACCTCCCCCCTGTCAGGTTCAAGCAATTCTTCCACCTCCATTTCCAGAGTAGCTGGGATTACAGGCACCTGCCACCATGGCTGGCTAATTTTTGCATTCTTGTAGAGATGAGGTTTCACCATGTTGAACAGGCTGTTCTCAAACTCCTGACCTCAGGTGATCCTCCTGCCTCCGCCTCCCAAGGTTCTGGGATCACAGGTGTGAACTACCACACCCGGCCATAGCCTTTTCATTACTAATTCAATTTTGGAATTTGTTAATGGTCTGTTCTGGGTTTCCATTTCTTCCTGATTCAAGCTTGAAAGATTGTATGTTTCCAGGAATTTATCCATTTATTCTAGATGTTCTAGTTTCCATGCATAGAAATATTCATAATAGTCTGTGAGGGTTTTTTTTTTTTTTTAAATTTATGTGGGATCAGTGGTAATGTCCCTTTTGTCATTTCTGATTTTGTTTATCTGGATCTTCCCCCTTTTTTCTTTATTAGTCTAGCTAGTGGTCTATCTTATTTATTCTATCAAAACATCAGCTTTTGGTTTTATCGATCTTTTATACAGTTTTTCTTATCACAATTTCTTTCAGTTCTTCTCTGATTTGGATTATTTCTTGTCTTCTGCTACCTTTGGGGTTTTTTTTCTTCTTGTTTCTTCAGGTTCCTTTAGGTGCGACATCAGGTTGTTAATCTGACTTCTTTTAAACTTTTTGATGTGGATGTTTGGCACTATAAACTTTACTCCTATTGTTGCTTTAACTGTATCCCAGACATTCTGCTATGTTGTATCTTTGTTTTCATTAGTTTCAGTGAATTTCTTGAGTTACATCTTAATTTAATTTTTAACCCAAAAGTCATTCAGAAGAAGATTGCTTAATTTCCATGTAATTATATGATTTTGTGAGATCTTCATGGTACTAATTTCTGTTTTTATTGTGCTGTGATCTGCAAGTGTGGTTAGTATAATTTTTTTTTAATTTGTTGAGAATTGCTTTATGGTTAAGAATGTGGTAAGTTTTAGAGTATGTGCCATGTGCAGATAAGAAGAATGTATATTCTATTGTTGGGTGGAGTGTTTTCTGTAGATGTCTGTTGGTTCATTTGGTCAAGTGACAAGTTTAGGTCCTGAATATCTTTCTTAGTATTCTGCCTTGATGATCTATCCAATGTGGTCAGAAATAACCCACTATTTTTTTTTTTTTTTGTGATTATCTAAGTCTCTTTGTAAATCTCTAAGAATTTGTTTTGTAAATCTGAGTGCTCTGGTGTTGAGTGTATATATATTTAGGATAGTTACGTTTTCTTGTTGAGTTCAACCTTTTATCATATGTAATGCCTGCCCTTCTTTGTTCTTTGTGATCATTGTTGATTTAAAGTCTATTTTGTCTGAAATTAGAATAGCAATACCTCCTCTTTTATGTTTGCTGGGTAGATCTTTCTCTGTCCCTTTACTTTGAGCCTGTGGGTGTCTTCACATGTGAGATGGTTCTCTTGAAGACAGCATACAGTTGAGTCTTTCTTCCATGTCCAATTAGCCACTCTGTGTCTTTTGAATAGGGTGTTCAACCTGTTTCCTTTCAAGGTTAATATTGATATATTTTGATTTGATCCTGTCACATTGTTAGCTAGTTGTTATGTAGAACTTACTGTGTATTTGTTTTATACTGTTGATGGTCTATAATCAGAGACTGTTACCAGCCACCACCAAAACACTTGACTGTGTTTTGGTGGTGGCTGGTAACAGTCTCTGATTTCATACTTAGCACTCCCTTAAGGACTTCTTGTAAGGCATGACTGGTGGTAATGAATTCCCTTAGCATTCGCTTGCCTGAAAATGAGTTCATTTCTTCTTCTTTTATTCAGCTTAGTTTGGCTGGATATGAAATTTGTAACTAAAATTTATTTTAAAGATGCTGAATATAGGCCCTCAACATCCTCTGGTTTATAGGGTTTCTGCTGAAAGTTCTGCTGTTAGCATGATGGGGTTCCTTTTGTAGGGTGACCTGCCCCTTCCCTCTGGCTGCCTTTAATATTTTTCTTTAGCATTACCCTTGGAGAATCTCGTAACTACTTTTCTCAGGGATAGTTGTCTTGTATCTCACAGGAGTTCTCTGAATTTCCTGAATTTTTATGTCAACTTCTCTAATGAGGTTGGGAAAACTTTCATGGACAATATCCTCAAATATATTTTCTAAGTTGCTTGCTCTCTCTCCCTCTCTTTCAGGAACACCAGTGAGTCATAGATTTGGTTTCTTTACATAATCCCATATGTCTTGAAGGTCTTTTTCATTTTTAAAAATTATTTTTCTTTATTTTTGTCTGAGTTAATTTGAAGAGCTGGTCCTTGAGCTCTGAGATTCTTTTCTCAGCTTTTCTGTTCTGCCGTTGATACTTCTAATTGTGTTATGAAACTCTTGTGAATTTTTTTAGCTCTGTTTTCTTGATTTGGCTCTTTTTTAAAATGGCTATTTCATGTTTTATTTTTGAATTATTTTACTGGATTCTTTAGATTCCTTGGAAAAGGTTTTAGTTTCTCCTGAATCTCAGTGGTCTTTGATCCATCCAGATTCTGAATTCTATATCTGCCATTATATTTTGGTTAAGAACAATTGTTGGGAAGCTAGTGCAGTCACTTGGAGGAAAGGAGATACTCTGGCTTTTAGCATTGTCAGAGTTGTTCCAGCGGTTCATTCTCATCTGTGTGGGTTGATGTTCCTGTACCTGTGGTGTAATTTGAGTATAGTCAGTTGACTTCATTTCTGGATGATTGTAGAGGACTGAGGCTTTGTTCAGGGTTTGATATTTGTGACTAAATTCTTGTCCTTGATTTCACAGGGGGACATAGCAAAGTATTTCTGGTTTTGAAGTTTGGGCTGTGATGCAGTAGATGGCGTTTGTATGTAATGGCTAATAGGTAGGCTGTTGCTTAGCCACAAGGCTCCTCTGTGTGTCCTTGTGTTTATGGCCATGCTCTCTTTACGTGCTTAGTATGGGCTCCTCTCCCACTTGAGTGGTGGCTGCACATCTTGGCTTGGCACTTCCAGACTGCACACAGAAGCCCTGGGGCAAGCTCAGGCTTTATGTTTCCTCTTTGGCTTTGGGACAGCAAGGGTAAGAACTTTGGCAGTGGCAATGGCAGAGGGCCTTTCGCTTATCTCTCAGCACTCCACCCCAGAGAAACACAGAACCACTCTCAACTGGAACTGTCTGCCTGGGGTCAGGTGGCTGCATTGTGGGCCTAAGCCAGGGGGCCCTGCCTGGTGATGAGCAGAGGAAGGTTGGGGACTTGCAGGGGCTCACAGTGAAGACAGGCTGGCCTTTTTTCCTTAGGGTGCCTGCAACATGCTGGAGATGCCAGTAAAGCACTCAGGGTCTTTGTTCGTTCCCCAGTCCAGGAGCAGCAAGGGCAGTTCTACTGCAGTAGTAGAGGCCTTTCCATTTGCCTCTGGGGGCTTCACTTCAATAGAGAAACACAGAGCCGCTGCCAATGGGAAGCCGCTGCCAATGGGAAGGTTCAGTCAGCAGTAGGGTGGCTGTGCTGTGAATAGAGCTGGGGGCCATTCCTGGTGAGGGATAGTGGGTGGGGACTCACAGGGAAGAGAAACTCAGCTCCTCTCTGAATGGTAGCTGTGGCATATTGGAGGTGCCAGCAAAGTGGCCAGGCCCTTTGCTCCTTCCCCAGCCTGAGAGCAGTATGGGTGGTACCTCTACAGCTGCAATGGCAGAAGGGCTGTGGGTTGACTCTGGGTTTTTCTCTCCAGAGAAAGGCAGAGCTGCCATTGACTGAAGTGTGTAGGCTGGGGTGGGCAACTGTGCTGGGGGCCCAGGTTGAGAGGCTCTGCACAGGGAGGAGTCACAGGGCAGGGACCCTGGTGGAAAACAGTCTGACTGCATTTTGTAAGGCATTTGTGCTGTCCTGGAGGCTGGTGATAGTCCATAAATTCTTCACTCCCTCCCAAGCCTGAGGGCAGTGGGGTGGGGGTGGGGGTCAGGAAGAGAGGGTCAAAAATGGTGGTCCTGTCTTTTACCTCTGGGAACCCTGTCCCTGGGCAATGCAAAGCTGATACTGGCCGCAGAGCTCAGTAAAGGATGAGATGTCTGTGCTGGGGTACAAGGTTGGGAGGTGCTGCGCAGTGAGGAGTAGCAGGGGTAGGAACTCAGCAATCACTGATTTTCAACTGCTATGATTTAGCATTTAAACATAATATAATTATTAACATATTTGGATTTAGGTTTATCATTTTCTTATGTGTTTTCTGTTTCCCATTTATTTGGTTTCTCTCTACTCCCTTCCCTATGCTTCTTTCATATTATTTGAACATTTAAAAATATTCTACTTTATCTACTTTATTTTAAAATTATTTCATCCTATCATTTGGTAGGATTCTTTAGGGATCACAAATATAAATACTTAATTCTAGGGATTACAAATCTAAGGGATTACAAATATAAATACTTAATTCTTTTATTTAGAATAGGTATTTTACCACTTTAAACATAATGTTCAAACCTTACACTCTTATACAAGTTTCTTTTATGTTGTAGTTTCTTATATATTGCATATACATCCACTGGGTACTGTATTAGACAATGTTATAATTTTTACTTTCAATAGTCAGATATATTTACTAAAACAGGTAGTAGACTAGATTTGGCTCATTGGCTATAGTTTGTCAATCCCTTTTCTATAAACTGAATTGTAATGGAGGAAAAAAGACACAGAATAACAAATTATAAAATCTAAGAACATTAGTGGCTACTATAGGAGTACCAAAGATGAGTTATCTAACCTAGCACAGTAGTGATGCTTAAGAAAGTCTTCCTGGAAGAGGTTGTATCTCAGATACGTCCTGAAGTGAAAGTGAAATTAGATGAATGATTAAAGAGAAAAGGGAAGCACTAAGAGGGGATTTTCTTAGAAGAAAATGCACAGAATACAGAGATATGTGTAGAGAATTACACAAAGAGTTATGATGTTTTCTGAAGGTTAAAGGAGAAGGCCCAGAGTAAGTTTTTTGAAGCATGTGTGGTGCTCAAGGGATTGAAGAGGTAAGAAAAGTAGATCAATACAGATCCAGCGAAAGTTCCTAGAGAATTAATGTGTTCAGGTTTTCATTTATGTAAGTAGCTCTGGTGGATAGAGGATTTAAAGAAATTCTGGAAGCCATGGCATTATTAGGAGGCTATCCAGAAGAGGAGCAATATCCAGAAACTGGACAGAAGTGAATGGCAAAGAGGATGGGGGGATAAAATGCAAGAAACATAGAAAAGCCAAAATCAATGAGATATAATGATTACTTAGATGAATATATTGTATTTGAAAATGAGGGAAAGATAAAAGTCAGAAGGCACTCCCTGATTCACAGCTTGATAGTACCGCAAAATGATATCAAGAATATTGATAGGAAAAAGCAATTTAGGGGAGAAGATACAAGTTTAGACAAGTTGCATTTCAGGCAGCTGTGGGAGATGCAAATGAAGTTGTTCTGGCTACAGTTAACTATCTGTAACCAAAGGTAGGAAAAGGAACACAAATGTACACAAGAGGGAGCAGTTTCTAGAGGGAATACCATACCATGTTATTTTCAAAGATTGGAGGAATGAAGCTGCGGATTGACATAGACATAGGTAATTTATAGTTGGCAGAAGGGAAGCTAGTTGATGCAAATTACACTTGGTGGCCTCAATTTTTTGATGAAATAGAAGACAGGACCATACTTTAAGACAGATACAAGGGATGAGTACTGAGTTTGAAGAGAGTGATAAAGGCCTGCAGAATTCTCATGAAAAATGGGAAAGTGAACTGATCACAAAGAAACATGAGGCTCATAAGCAGTTTCAACTCATGAAATTATAAAGGCTCTGATTTTCACAGTGAAATGAATTTTTCCAATGATGCTAATCACTTAGAAGGGCAAGACAGAAGACTGTAGAATTGAGCCAAGGTTATGGGCTTTCTAAGCAAGTATGGTACTCAGATGAGGTGGAAGGTGAGAAGAATGCCAGAAGGAAATGTACTACCATCCGGAGCACTTTTATTTTTTTCTTCTACAGATGCTTGGATTTTTTCCTGCTTTGTTTACAATAACAAAGGGTTTTATGCTGTGACAGCACAATCCTCCAGATACTTCTCTCTTACTTTGTGGTTCTGAGGCAAAGCACAGCCCTGCTATTGTCTGATATATATATATTTTTCAATGTAAACTTCTTTAAATCACTTTAATGTCATCTGCTTGAAAATTGCCATGATATCACAACAAAATATAGTGACAAAGAAGATGAGTGGTGCCCTCTAGATTTGGGAAACAAAAAATTTACACAACAGTAAGTAGTAGTCTTGGTTAAACAAATAACAGGGTCTTACCTTTGGTAAACAAAACAAAACATAAAGAAAGATTAACTACTGATTCAACACACTATCTTTTAGTTTATTGACTCCAATTAATAATTTCCATGCCCACACGTCCAATTCTTTATCCAGAAAATCAGCATCGCTGGAATAAATAGATGAAAAGTTTGCTGTTCATTATACTTCACTTTGGGTTAGATCTTGGTTCCAGATGCTATGGGAACTCTTTCTACATACCTAGCATGTTTTATTCTGAGGAAACTATTCTTAAAACACAAACTATCAAACTGACAAATCAGATATGCCATCCCCCCAACCCCCAATTTTTTTCTTCGCTTTATGCTTTAGAGCATAAATTCATTTTGGCTTTCAGGAAAAGCACTGGAATCGACAGTTGTTTGCCTGGAGTCATTGTAATAGATGTGTGGATTTTTAGAGTTGCTGGATCTGGATTCAAATTCTTGCTGCTGATCCTTTCTCTCTCTCTGTGTGTGTAATTCCACATAAAATACAACTTAAAACTTGTTATTATCAAGATGGAAATTAAATGATGCAATTTTTTTGCTCCTTTTTACAAATGAGGAAATCAAGTTTTAAAGAAGTTAAATATGCTGTATAATAATGGTCTATAATAAGAAGTGACATATTTGCATTTGGAAAATGTTAGTTTCATATGTTCTTCTGAAAGGAAAGACTTAGAGTTGATTCACAGATACTATTAAAAACATTAAAGAAAATAAGAAATCATGATGCCCTTAAAAAATAAAATATATATTATTCACCTCCAAATAATAGAACTAGAAACAACACAGGTTGAAATTTAAGTAATTTTAGATCAATATAAAGAAAAAATTTCTAACATTTACATCAGACCAAATTTAAAATGCAGAGCGAGAGCTAATAATTCTTTGGTCATTTTGTTGGAAATTCTACAGAGTTCCTGAAAAGAGATTTAAGTTTAGTCAGTTTAATTTCGATGACTGTGCCACTCTGTTCTGTTCTAACTTTTCTTAAGAGTCTATTCAGTATATCTCAAAAGTTAGTCAGCTTTAGAATGAAAATAATAATAGTGTTCTGCAATTTATATTTTAGTTATAAATTACATTTATTTCTCTCTGACTCTCTTAAAGGACTTAATTTTAATTGTGTTGTTACTGAAAAAGTAATTTAAGAAATATTGCCATTTGTTTTGGATTTTTTATAACCAAAAAGGGTATAAACAGTATCTTTTGAAGAGATTTATTTATTGAGTTGATTTCTCCTAAAGACAGATATTTTCACATAATTGTCTCTCAATGTAATTTGATTTAAAGCTCTTTGTACAAAAAAAATTCTAAAAACCCAAATTAATCTATTTAACCTCTTGAATCAGGTCAATAGAATTGGAATGGATAAGTTTGGCATATTACCTGAACTTTGGGAATTTCTGTTTCGGTATATACCCTGACCCTCTCTGATTAGGAAAGTTTATTCTTACGCTAGTTTGTGTGTGTGTGTGTGTGTGTGTGTGTGTGTGTGTGTGTGTGTGTGTGTATGCATGCATCTACACTTAGAAGAGATAATAGTCGTGTGTGTGTGTATGTGTGTGTATGTGTGTGTGTGTATGCATGCATCTACACTTAGAAGAGATAATAGTCAAGCAAGAAGCCAGGGGCCATGCCTAGACTTTAGTCAGTGCCATTCTACATTTAGTTGCTCTGAGCTGACTTAAATCCATCTTCTTTTTCTTCTGGGCAGTGTCTCTGCAGAAACACAGTAGCTATGAGTCTGTAGCCTCATCTGTTATAAAACTGCTCTATAATGAAAGGCCTAGAGCCAAAGACCTTATTTCTTTTCCCCAGAGTCTTCACAGATGGAGGTTAGGATTTCTATTTCACAATGCAAAAGAGCTTACTATTGGACTTACAGTCTCTGCTTCTCTACTCAATAAAGCAAATTCAGAACCTAACATTCCCTGCTGCTGACCTTGTTTTAGGGGCTATGTTTTTTTTAACCTGGCTATGTCCTCTTTGTGGCTGTGCTTTAACTCACTGTAGGACAAGACCCTTGCATGCCTGGGACAGATGCTGCAGCTTGGCTGTATTGAGTAGCATAAGAGAAAGGAATCCTCAGAGATGCTGTAAGAGACTTGTAGCTGCCAATGTGAGGTTTTGGACAATACTGTTCACCATTCTAGACTTTTTTATGTATTCTACAAGAATGGCCATTAGCAATCTATAACCTACCTTCTTCCTTTATAATGAGGACTGTGAGGTTCAGTATATTAGTAATTTGTCTAATTTTATACTGCAATTGAAAGAGGTAAACCCAAAACTTAGATATTATCCCAGAGCCCTTTGACATCCTCAGGTTGTATTTCCTTAAATTTACTTATCTCTAATTATCACTTGTTTTATTGTACATTTGTGCTTCTTTCAGATCCGAGTTTTTTCAAGTATTATTCCTAAGAAATCTGCATCAGTCTTTTGGTATACCTGTTAAAATGCAGATTCCTGGGCTCTGCTCCAGGACTATCATTTCCATGTCTCTGAGATTGGAGAAATTTGTGTTTTCAACTCCAGGTGATTCCTATGAAAAATAGTGTGTGTATGTTTTTGACATTTTGTTTTAAGACAATCTTAGACTTCCCACAAGTTATAAGACATTACAGAGAGTTCTTATAAACACTTCATTTGGCTTCTCTTACGTAATGTTAACATTTTACCTAACCATATAACAAAGATCAAAACCAAGAAATTAACACTGGAACAAATTTATTAACTAACTCTAGACTGCATTTATATTTTGTCAATTTTTTAGCTATTTTTGTCCCCTATTCCAGGACCCAGCTAAGTGGTCCCACAGTGTCTTTCGTTGTTATGTATGCAGAGTTTTACTGCTCTGCATAATAGTACCATGCTTCACATGACAGCAGCAGAATCCTGGCTCTGAAAGGAGTTAGGGAGTTTACTCAGGTAATGATATGCCTAAAACTCAAGTCACAGTTACAGGACTGTTAAATAATGATGCAAATGCTGAACTGGCCAGTCTCAGAATTAGAAGAGAAATTAAAAAATTATTCAATCTTGTGTTCTTCTTTCATTGATAAGGACTTACAGCCCAGAGAAGTAACATGAGCAAGTTGGTAGAAAGACTGTAGCTGAGTACATATCACTTGGCTACAAAGTTCCTTGTAGTTTAAATATCTGCCTCTGATTATATTTCTTTTAGCTCAAAGCAAGGATCCTGAATAGTTTAAAAACCTCATATCTATGGCCTTATAGATTCTTTCAGATATCCAGTGAGAGGAACATGAAAAGTCTCATTTCCTCCACTTTGAGATTAAGAAAACAAGTTCAGAGCGGGAAACTGACTTACCCAAGGTCCCATGGCCAGCATACAGTTGAGCCATGTCCATATCTTCATGACCTGACTCCTGAATTGCTGCTATTTTGCAGTACATCACACTCCTCTGGCCCAGAATTTATGCACTCTGTGCTGAAATGGATATTTTGTGTATTCAAATGGAACATTTGGAGGAGTGAGTATTTATATACAAATTCAAATAGGGCACCCAAATGGGGAAACGTTGTGAACCTGGCATATTTAGCAATTATAAATGGGAGATGTGATTGTAGGAAGAGAACTGACATGAATCAGTGTGAAATTTTGCACTTGGCAGATAGAACTAGATAATCTCAAGGTGTTTCTTTTTTCTTTTTAACTTTAATTTCATCATCTTAGTCCTTGTCTGTCCTGAGAATGAAATGGGTTGCTTTTATGAATTTTTATACTGCTGGTAGTTTGGCATATTTCTGGAAAAATATTTGGTTCTGGGAGAATAAATACAATTTTGGACTCTGACATAAACACACCTACCAACAAAATTGTAGACAGAAAAGAGAGAGTTTAAGTTTATGTTTTGCCATAAAACTTGTTATGTGCCCATAAGCAAATAGCTATTTTTGGATGCTATGCCTCAGTCACACAAAATGTAAAATGGAAGTGTTAGAATTGGTGACTTCTTGGCAGAACCGTAGCTGAGGTAGATCACGGTGGATAACCCAGGGGAGGGGAATGATGGGTTGAATAATGTCTGGATCATTAGTTGATGAGGGCAGTATTCACATAAAATGTACCACCTTTTTCCTATATTGTTTGTGATTCCCAAGGTCTTGGTTTAACACTGTTTCCTGTGATATCTTTTTGTCATCCTTAACAAAAGCCATGGCTGTGCCTGTCTTTATTTTTATTTATTGCTTTAAAGGCATAACTAGTTGTAAAAAGTTTCTATTGTTCCTATTCCAGTTGTGTCTCTCTCCTGAATTCCTACACTTTCTAAGTTTACAGGACTGAAGTATCTCTCAGTAGGTAGAATAAAGAAATTTTGCGTTCTCTGAGGGCCTTGGATGACAAAGATTTGCAGGGTGGGCAGCTTGGGCAGAGCCATATGAAATACGCAACTATTGTACCTAGAGGCCTAGTGTGGGAGACAACCTTGGACAATTGTGGATTAATGAAATATGGTTTTAGTGTCTGGCGCCTAACTTAGTATTTATATACTCCAGTACCACGTACTAGTATCCCTATTTCCCCAGCCCCTAAATAACAGGCATGGCCTTACCGGGTTGCCCTGCCAATAGGATTTGCCTTCTAATAGGGAACTTTTACAGGTAAAATTTCTGAAAGGTGTCTGGGATTGTGAAAGACATTGCTAGCTGACCAGGACATCCCTTAAATCCAACCATGAGGGGATTTTTTTTTTCTTTTAATTCTTTAAGGCTAGCCCCAGAAGTTATATTAGAGAGTTCACTTACATTTGAAATACATGACAAACCAAAGTGGCCCTTGCCCTACTATATTACCCTCCATCTTTGAAAACCAGAACCATAGTTACAGATAGTGGCAGTTCCAGACTTTCTTAATTGGAGAGTCTTATATGAGCTAGAAACCTTTTCTTGAAATTGGCATATTGGTTTAATTTATTGCTTATTTGGTATGGCTTGAATGTGGAGTTGCTTTGCCAAGGATGGAGACAACCCTAGACATTACTTTCTCTGATTTTTCTTTAAATTGATGAGGACCCTGAGTTCAAAAATGGGAAATAAATTGCCCAGGGTCACAACATAAATCAGGAGAAGGGTTGTATTTGAAAACCAAATCTAGGATCCTCAGGAAAGCACTCTTCCCTATAAAGCCATTAATGAAATGCAAAGCCTCAATTGGAGAGAATGTCTGCTCTCTTAGATGAGTACCCTTTTCCCAAGGCTAACTCAATACTGAGTGCATTTCAGCCATATTGATTTTACAGAACACCATTGTAATTCTCCAAGGCATGAGAGAGGTTTTTATTTATTTGTTTTGAAGTTTCTAGCCAACAGTATTTTACAGGTATTTTGAAGAAAATGATGTCTTCTATTTAGATTCACAAGTATTTTGTGAGTCAGAAGAAAAAGAAAGTCAGTAGAGAAAAATTCTTCTGTAAAATTACAGAATTTTAAGATGTTATATTAAAGGTAAGTTTAGTAGAACTAGGGCATCAATGAAGACTAACAAGGCAGTCAAGCCTTATATTTAAAAACGGGCTCTCAAGTCAGCATATGAGGCAAACATCAAGTTTAGTTACAACTATTCTTGAAAATATTCTAAGCAGGTGACATAATACCTCTGAAATTCAACAGGGCCAGTTTATCCTCTAGCAACAAAACAGATATCTATTTATTTGAATGAATACAGTTAAAATATTTTTAGGGCTGTGTAATATAGAAAAAAGTACAGTGTATCACTAAACACAAATCACATACAATCCTGTTAGATGTTCATTCCATGAAGCATAGGTAAGAACTAGACCTGCTAAGTCTCCCACCTCACACTCACTACTGGACATGAGTGTAATTGAGAGGAATGGTATATGGAACTGCTTATACTATTTAAATCATGCTCTCATGCTCTCTTAATTTCTCTTCTCATTAATGTTCTCCCCCAATCCCTAACCCCGAGAATGGTTCAGATAGAATTTGCCTACATGGATGTAAGATACAGAACTACAGATTCACCTATAACTCAAGTCTTTGACTCTTGTTCCAGTCTAACATTTATTGACACTTAATTCCTTCTCTCTCTTCTCCTTTCTTTCTTCCACACATATTTAGTTTGTGCCTATCTGTGCTAAAGACTATAGAAAATATTGGAATGAGCCAGATAGAATCTTAACCACATGGAGTTCATAGACACAGGAGGAAACATTCAAAGCAAATAATTGCTGGTTTATTTATTAAATTGAAAAGGCAATAGAAGTTCAGAGTACGATGAGATCATGTAACAGAATGACCCACTCATATCAAGCTTGAGTTCAGAGAAGCAGAACTCATGCTACTCATTAGCTTTGGGACCATCAGTATATTGCTTACTAACTCAAATTCCATTTTCTCAACAACTATATTAGTAGGTTGTTAATGAGAATTCAACTAAGTAGGGTTTGTGGGAGTACCTGGTAACTTATTGATTATAACATAAATTATTTGTGGTATTTTTGACCATTCAGTTTCCACATTTGCACTGGGATCTACGGGAAATATCAGAAGTAGAAGATACAGATCTGTCTTTTTCTCCTTGGGAGGTTAGATTCATCCAGGGGAATAGTGAAGAGATGGTATTGTGGGATTCAAGTAATACATGAAACACAAGTTCAAAGAAGGGAGGAATCTATTAATAAGGATGGGAACATAGGGTAGTCTTCAAATAGTTTGCTGAATTATCTGGGTTTATCTAGAGGAAGAATGAATAACTTGTGTTCAAGGAGGGGATGTAGAACATGATGTGCATTAAGTGTAAGGGTGCCATCATTACTGGACTAACCTATCATGGACGAACCTCAACTGGAAGCCACAATGGAACTAGAATGTTTGTGTTTCCGTGTTACTGATATTTTTTCCCACACCTTTCAAACAACAAAATGTGCAGCTTTCAGTTATAGACCATTAAACATGTTGTATTACCATAATGTCTCTATTAATAAATGCACATGAGAATGCTCTCTTTCTTGAGCTCTCACTGTTTTGAAGCTACAAGAAATAAACGTACGGCTGCTTTGTGGGATGGTCATGCCCATATTTGAAGATAGTTTCCAAGTGCCCTTTTCTCATACCTCAAGTTTGTTTACTCTTACGAGTTACCTTACTTTTCTACAATTCTGCAATTCCAAAAGCAGAGGAATTATTTTTGAGATTTTTATGAGTTGTGTAGACCATGAAATTGTTCTCAACGTAAAAGTGTTCTTCCTTTTTGATCACTAGATTTCTCTACTCTAAGGCACATTTTTGTGGTTACTAGAATGGAATTTTATATTCATAAGCATCTGTGAAGATGTCAAAGTTCATTTTTAGCTATGAATATTTCTCACAGTACACATTTTCTGGGCTATACAATAGAGCAAGTAATTATATGCTGTCTTGCATTTCATTCTACAAGACTGTTGTCTGTTTCTTTAGGTTCAAAGATACTTTGGAGAAAAATCCTGTGTGGCCTTTGTATCTCCTACTTAAAATGTCTAGCTGAGCTAAGGATAACATTTCTTTTAGTTAACTTTTTGACATTTTGATGGGCACTGTGTTATGTTTCTTTAAGTATCAACTGAAAGAATCACTGAGGTTGTTGATGAATGGGGCTCAGACTACATAATCTTGGATATCTTCCTATTAGGCCAAAGAAAATGGTGTTTATTTTTCATAATGTACCTTGTAAAGCTGCTCTGGAATCAAATAATATGGGTTTGAAGATAGTTTTCTTGTTCCACCACTTAATTACTGTGATCTTACGTCTTTCAAAATGTGGACAGTAATGGTAACTACCTCATAAAGTTCTGAGGATTAAATGAAGCAATGCATATAAAGTAATTTGCAGTCTTTGAATATTCCTTATACTCATTAAATGTTAATTCTTTTTAACTTCAAAAATCTTAAATATGGAGTGGCTTTATTTTTTAATACTTAATTATTAGGGTTTTTTTTTTTTCTAACCCATTATTGTCAGAAGTAATCACCAATCCATAAAGGCCCATTTCAACTATTTTCCCCCTGGAGATCTTTACAGTGGAGAATAAGACCTCAGTGGTCTTGATTATAACCTGACCAGCTCATTCCAGAGCATTGCATGGAAATCACAGCTGGCCCTCAATACCATGGCAGACACTAACAAATGACAAGAACTGCCCAGGAATTTCATGCCTTTGGGCAGTTGTCTCCTTACCAATCGAAGATTCCCTGCTTACTTGTTTATTGCTGGGTGAGTCAAGAGCTCACTGACTAATTCTTTACTTGAATTCCAACTTCTAATCCATCTTTGTTAGATCTGGAAGCTAACCACCTATCACTTGGATCATGGGCCGAAATTATTTCCTCTACAGACTTGCCACATGAAAATATTTAGACTAATCAGCTTAGAAAAATATTATCTTTTATCTTTTTACAAAGAACCAGAAGTATTTGATTGAAATAGCTCTTGAGTCAGCAACTGGGCAGGAAATGAGAAAATAGTTTCTATCCTTAAGAGGTTTCCTTTGATAGCAGCTGTATTTGCTTGGGAAGTTGTGGTGGTTTGTTCACTAAGGGTTATTGCAGGCATACAGCCACAGAGATGTTTTAACTAAGGGCACTGCTGTGTTTTCACAACATGGGTCCTCTACCTCAAAATTCATCCTGAATCTTGCCTCTTCTCTCCATCTTCAAAATCACCTCATCCAGGCTTCTGGGGTCTCTGGCCTTTGTGTACTGCAATAGGTTCTAACCTGCTTTCCCCCAAACAACTCATTCATCACACAGCAGCCAGATTGACTCATGAAAAAATAATAAAAATAGCAAGAATGATGGCTATCCCTTGTATAGCATTAACACTGTAATGGGCTCTGCTTATTTTTGTTTTGTTTTGTTTTGTTTGAAACAGCTTTATTGAGAAATAATTCACATATCATAACAGTCACTGTACTAAAGTGTATAATACAGTGGACTTTAGTGAGAGACTTGTGGAACAGACACCATTATCTAATTTTAGAATACGTTCATCAACCCATAAAGAAATCCCATAGTCATTAGCAGTTCCTTTTCCTACCTCTCAGTCCTTGGTAATCACAATCTTCTCTCTTTACAGATTTGCCTAGATTTTGCTAGATATAGAATGTTATTCTTTTTTTGTTTTCTTTTAGCACTTTGAAAATGTCACACTACTGCCTTCTGTTCTTCATGGTTTCTGATAAGTGTGCTCTTAATTTTTTGAGGACCTCACTGTATGTGAAGCCTACATTTTTTCTCTTGCAGTCTTCCAGATTCTCTCTCTCTCTCTTTTTAAATTTCCAACTGCTTAAAATATGTGTTTGGATGTAGAAATCTTTGAGCTTATCCTACCTGGAGTTCAATGATGCTCTTAGATGTATAAGATTAATGTTTCTCTTCAAATTTGGGAAATTTTTGGCTATTATTTCCTAAAATATTCTTTCTGCTCCTTTCTCCCTGGGTATATACCAAAGTGAAATGAAAACATATATCCACACAAAAACTTCCACACAAATGTTCATAGCAGCATTATTTATAATAGTCAAAAAATGAAACAACACAAATATCCAACAACTAGTGAATAAATGAAATGTATATTTATATACATGTAATTCTGCCATGAGAAAGAATGAAATACTGATATCTGCTATAACATGGATAAACCTTGAAAACATTCTGCTAAGTGAATGAAATCAGACATAAGGACCACATATAGAATTCATTTATATGGAATGAAGTCCAATGTATTCTTTAACTTTCATCAGTGAGTATTCCTTTTTGTCATCGTCGTTGACATATTCTAATATGAACCATTGGCAAGTATTTCCATTTTAAAGATACTTATCAGAAGAGAAAAAATATTTATCATATACTAAGTATTTAGCATGTAACTGACAGCAGTCACATATAGAAATGTCAGTCATATGTATTCAAAACATGTAAAATGCACAGGTAGCAAGCCCATCAAGGAAATTAATGGTAATGAGCCTATTTCTGATAAAGGGATATAAAATAATCCAGTGGAGTAAGGGATTGGGAGTTGAGAAAGGTTCACATACTAATTCAATCCCTTATAAAATCAGTGATCTTAGAAGGTTTTAAACTTCTGTCTGATGTACTTTGTTCATTCTTAAAATGGATCTAATTATGCAATGTTGAAAAATAGGAAAATTGAGTGAGAGAACTCATGTACTATTCCTAGCATATACCAGGTTCTAAGTGCAAGTTCACATAGGAAATAGAATGCTGGGAGACACAACTTTAGAGCAGGTGCTCTCAGAAATGGCTTGCTGAAGAAGCCTAAAGTCTAGGTAATAATTATTATTGCAAAAATATATGCAAAAAACTTCAAATGAATGACAAAGGTGATATGTAATATTGTAAAAGTGGTGGTGTTGATATAATTTCGAGTAAGACTAAGATTTGAATGCTGTAGGTATACTACTTAATAACTATGAAACCTTAACCAATTTTTATTTATTTTTTATATCTGGGGAAAAGAAAATTAAGCTGCTTCTCTCTCTAACTAATGGGAGTGACAGACATGAGAACACTTGAAAATGCCTGATCCCAGACAAATGTCAGTTCATTACAGGGATTTGTTGGGGGTAAAAGTAATATTTCAGATATTTATATCCAGATATTTCCAGTAATATTTCAGATATTACTGGAAATATCTGGATATAAACTGGATATAAATCCAGATATAAACTGGAAAGAGTTATAGAGATGATAGAGCTTATGTAACCTTTGAACAAGAGTTGAACACTTGGGTTTTGGCAAGCACATGACATTTAATTTCCAGTAGCTTGTTATAGCCCCCACAGTACCTGCTTTTTACCTGACCATGGTAGTTGCATGCTCAGTGGTTCCTGCCTGGTTATAGGTTGATTCCAGGTAGAGGAAGAATGAGATAAGGTGTGGAGGCAGGAGTCTCTGATCTCATTGTTTGGATCAGAGGTCTCCAAAGGGTAAGGCCCATACAACAAGAGGCAACACTAGGGGTGAGAGGGAGGGAATATTAAAATGGATATTTACATGTATCTTAATATTAATTTGCATTTTTAACTTTTCAAATTTATTTTAAAAATTGACAGATAAAATGGTATTTATTGTGCACAACATGTTATTTTTAACTATAAATACATAATGGAATGGTTAAATTTACCTAATATATGTGTTACTTCATACTTATGATGAGAATACTTAATATCTACTCTCTTAACATCTTTCAAGAAGACAATATATTATAATTAATGATAATCATCATACTGTAAAATAGGTCTTTCCAACATATTTTTCCTATATAACTATAATTTTGTATCCCTTAAGCCAACATCTCTTCAACCCACCATCCCCAATTGTCTCAGCCTCTGGAAACTGCCATTTTACTCTCTATATCTATGAGGTAAACTTTTTTAGATTCCACATATGAGTGAAATCATGTGGTATGTGTCTTTCTGTACCTGGGTGATTTCACTTAATGGATTTCCTCCAGGTTCATCCATGTTGTTGCACATAGCAGGATTTCCTTCTTTTCATGGCTGAATGGATTCCATTGTACATATACCACATTTTCTTTATCCATTCATCCATCAGTGAACACTTAGGCTGATTCCATATCTTGGCTATTGTGAATAGTGCTGCAATGAGTATAGTAATATAGAGAGGTCTTCAATTTACTGATTTTGTTTCCTTTGCATATGTATCTAGAATTGGAATTACTGGATCATATGGTGGTTCTATTTTTAATGTTTTAAGGAACCTCCACACTGTGTTCCATAATAGCTGTACTAATTTACATTCCCACCAATAATGTACACAAGAGTTCTCTTTCTCCTCATCCTCACCAACATTTGTTATGGTTTGTCTTGTGATAATAACCATTCTAAAAGGAGTGATGTGGTATCTCACTGGGTATTTGATTTGTATTTCCCTGATTGGCCATGTTGAGCAAGTTTTATATAACTTGGTTATTTGTTATGTCCTTTGTGAAATGTTTATTCAGGACTTTTGCCTATTTTTAATTGGGTTATTTAGGTATTTTGTTTGTTTTTGCTATTAAGTTCCTTATGTGTTTTGAATAGTAACTCCTTATCAGATAATAGTTGGCAAACATTTTGTCCTATTCTCTAAGTTGTTGCTTCACTTTCTTGGTTGTTTCCTTTATTGTGCAGAGGCTGTTTAGTTTGGTGTAATCCCATTTGTGCATTTTTACTTTGATTGCCGGTGCTTTTGAGTCACATCTAAAAAATAATTGCCTAAATCAGTGTCATGGAGCTTTCCCTCCTATGTTTTCTTCTAGTAGTTTTATAGTTTCAGGCCTCATGTTTAAGTACGTAATCCATTTTGAGTTGATTTTTGTATATACTGTGAGATCAGGGTCAAGTTTCATTTTTCTGTATGTAGATATTCAGTTTTTGCAGCACCATGTATTGAAGAGATTGTCCTTTCCCCATTATGTGTTCTTGACGCTTTTGTTGAAAATCAGTTGGCTGTAGATACATGAAGGTTTTTTTTCTTTTTTCTTTTTTGGTGATAGATTCTCGCTCTGTTGCCCAGGTTGGAGTGAAGTGGCGTGATCTTGGCTCACTGCAGCCTCAAGCAATTCTCCTGTCTCAGTCTCCCAAGTAGCTGGGACTACAGGCACACACCACCATGCCCAGCTAAGTTTCGTATTTTTAGTAGAGACGGGGTTTCACCATGTTGGCCAGGCTTGTCTTGAACTCCTGACCTCAGGTGATCTACCCACCTTGGTGTCCCAAAGTGCTGGGATTACAGTTTTGAGCCAGCACACCCAGCCTAGACGCATGAATTTATATCTGGGTTCTGTATTCTGTTCCATTGGCCTATATGTCTGTTTTTATGCTGTGTCTGTTTCCATGATTTTTATGTATGTCCGTTTCCATGATATTTTTATATGTGTCCGTTTCCATAATATTTAGGTTAATATAGTTTGGCAGTGTATTTTGGTTGTATAATGCTTTTAGTTTTATTATTTTTCTTCAAGGTTTCTGTGGCTATTTGGAGCCTTTTCTGGTTCCATATGAATTTTAGGGTTGTTTGCCTATTTCTATGAAGACTGTATGTGCTTTGGTGTGATCATAGGAATTGGAGAAATCATAACTTTTTTTTTGTTAACTAAATTGTTATTTTTTATCAACTAAACGACCATGGCATGCCTCTCAATTATACCACGATTCTCTAAATACCTGTTGGAGATGCCTGGTGCTAAGACAATTCATCACCTCGTTCCCTGCCAGGGCTCTGTCATAACTCTTCCACTGTCCTTGAGTGATTCTGTTTCAAAAACGTAATTTCATTGGGTGACAAACACTCTTTGTGGCGGAACACATTCCATTCATGTGGCCCTGGCTGCCTGAAGGGAATGGATTTTTCTCTGTGGAATTACCTTGGGAATCATTGAAGCATCTGTGAAGCCTTTCTTGCCAAGTAATGCTTCTTTATTTTCTTCTCCTACAAGGGAAGGGGAGACTGGAGATGTGGTTGGGGAATCTCTCCCCAGTGAGAACTCTTTGCATTTTAAATAAAAAGAATCCCACATGTCATTCAATCTATTAACTCATGTGGAAATTGTTATATGGTCCACATCAGCCTTTCACAGGAGACACAGTCTTGATTTTATACTCAGAAGATAGATAGTAGCAGATTTGGACAGAAGAAATATATGTTACTTTAAGGAAAGTGATTTTAAAAAGAAAAAGAAATGGTGTGTTTTACAAATTAGATTATTAGGATGAAACATTGCTCCTAGGCAAATGTTGTGTTTTTTTAAAAAATGTAAATGAACTTCCACCATTATTCACTCTGAATCCTCCCAGCCTCCATTATGTGAAATCAAATGGGCTTTTATACTGAGAAGCTGTTCAACTCACAGCAGGCTATTCCCTCCCAACACACTGACAGTTGTCCTGCTTCAGAATTCTCTCAGGCTTCCTGTCAAAGAGGAGGCCTGTTCTGTGTGGTGCAATCAGGGTCAGCTCAGTAGGATGCAACATCCACACCTCTGAAAAAGCCACATAAGCATCTTGGTAGTTAGCGAGAGTATTGCAGGACCTCCATTTGAGTAAACCACTGAGCAGAGGATGAAAAGGTCTGCAAGGAGAATGCTTTAATGAAAAACAGATAGCTTAAAAGTGATTATTTCTGGGCCATGGCTTCAGAAAACTGGGAAGTGATGCAAATGATAAGCGGTGGGTGGACCTAACAGAAAGGTAGAAATGGAGAGAAAGGGCAGCATCATGGTGAAGAAGAAAGAACAGTGACGGCAAATCTGCGAGCTGAGTGCTAGCTTAGGTTCTGCTTTTGCCATCTGTGACATCTTATGCAAATCATTCCACTTTTTACTATTTGGGCTTATACCCAAATATGAGTGTTTTGGATTACTTTACTTTCACTTCTTCTTTTAGCTGTAATGCTCTGTTGATTAGCAAAGCCCATGCATTTCAATTTCAATCTGGCTGTTTTTAATGATGCCCAGGATCTTTGATCTTAGATTTTCATAAGCTGCCAGGTATTTATATAAAGTTTTCACTCTGTGAAAGAGCTTTAATACAACTCAGCACCTATGTGTATAATCTGTGGTCTATGAAACAGATACATGTAAGGTAGGCAGGAGAGTTGTTATCTGAGACCTGGTTGTTCATGAATGTGAACAGTGGTTCAAGGCAAGGGATTGAGAAAAAGGAACTGCCTTAGGAGAAGGAAGTGAATAATTAATATTTGACATTGGGGAGTATCCTTTAACCCCTCTGAAATGCATACTGGTGGTGACACTTCCCCTGTCTGAAAGCACAGGGCACAGCCAGGATATCATTTTAGGTTCTTGGAAATACTAAATTCTATATGGTTGAATGCAAGTACTGCCAGTTTCTGTGGAGGATTGAAGTCTGGATGCCTTTTGCTTTCACTGAAGCCATCCCCACAATTTCCATCTCAGCCTGCCCACAGAGGCAGCAGAATACAGTGATTGAGACCAGCCAGTTTTTTCACTTTGACAGTTACTGCACTTCTCAGGGCCTCATTTTACATACCTCTAGAATAGGAAGAACAATAATAGTCAATTTATAGGGTTTTGTGAGGCTAAACTGAAATAATACATATACATTGTTTATCTCAGGACCTGATTCATATTAAGAATGTAGTTAAAAAGAACAGTTGTTATTCTCATATATTTCACAGCCAACCTAAGTCAACATTTTCAATTAAAGCACTTTTTTTTTATTACTTTGACCCATAGAAATGTATTCAGTCTCAAACGATAGCACTTCATATTTTTATAGCCTAATTTAGTTCTTGCCCACACACTGCCTTGAATAGTCCCTAATGGCAAAAAACTTCCCAATCATATAATAAGCTTCCTACTGAAAGGGGAGGGGCCTGAGACAAATTGTCTTGGTCAAAGTGAATCAGGTAATAAATGGCTTATTTCTTATTTTCTGTCTTCAAGGCCAATTCTGTTCCTTACTATTTCTCAGAACACCCCTTGATTGCCTAAAACAAAGCCTTGCTGATTTTTCTCTCAGGCGGTACTAAGAAAAGAGCACTGCTCTAGGAGCTAGTAATCCAGGCTTGAGGGCTCTCACTATCAGACTGCTAGACTAAGTTACTCTGGAAATATGGGCTTGGATGCTGAGGCCAGACAGAACTGGCCTCATTCTGGTGCTGTCACCAATTGTGTAGCACTGGGCAAGCTATTTAGCCTCTCTAAAGCTCAGTTTTGTTTTGTTTTGTTTTGTTTTTTTGTAAATTGTGCAAATTAATGGGGCTATGAGAAATTTTGTCACATCTGTATAATGTCTAGTGATCATGTCAGGGTATTCAGAGTGTCCATCACTCAGTTACAATGCATTTCTGTTAAGTATAGTTATCCTACTGTGCTGTCAAACATTGAATTCCTTTCTTCTATCTTACTGTATGTTTGTACACTTGAACCCACTTCTCTTCATCCTTCCTGCTTGTCCCCTACTCACCCTTCCTTGCCTCTGGTATCTATTTTTTTCACTCTTTAACTCAGTGTGTTTGAAGTTTTCAGCTGTCACATACAAATGTGAACACATGATATTTGTCTTCCTGTGCCTGGCTTATTTCACTCAAGATAATGTCCTCCAGTTCCAATCTACTTTGCTGCAAATGACATGATTTTATTCCTTTTATGGGTATATATCTATAGCTATTTATATAACATTTTAAAATCCATTTATCCATTGATGGACACAGGTTGATTCCTTATCTTTGCTATTATGAATAGTGATGAAATATACTTGCAAGTGCAGGTATCCCTTTGCTATATTGATTTCCTTTGGGTAGATACCCAGTAGTGGGATTACTAGATCAAACGGTAATTCTAAGCTTTTTGAGAAATCTCCTTGCTGTTTTTCCAGTAGTTGTACTAGTTTAGACTCGCCAACAGTGTATAAAATTTGCCATTTCTCCGCATCCTTGCCAACATCTATTATTTTTTGTTATTTTAATAATAGCTATTTGGCCAGGGTAAGATGATATCTTAATTTTGATTTGCATTTCTCTAATAAGTAATGATGTTGAGCATTTTTTCATATATCTGTTGGCTGTTTGTATGTCTTCTTTTGAGAACTATTTGTCCACTTTTTAATGGGATTATTTATTATCCTTTTGAATTGTTTAAGTTCCTTTTATATTCTGGATACTAGTCCTCTCAGATTAGTAGTTTGCAAATATTTTCTCCCACTCAATAGTTTGTGTCTTCACTTCATTATTTTCTTTGCTGTGCAGATTTCTTAGTTGAATTAAGTCCCATTTGTCTTATTTTTATTGCTTGCTCTTTTGAGGTTTTAGTTATGAATTCTTTGCCCAGATCAATGTCCAGAAAAGTTTTCCCTAGATTTTCTTTCTTTTTTTTTTTTTTCCAATAGTTTCAGGTTTTGTTTTTAAGTATTTAGTTCATTTTGAGTTGATTTTTTAATATGGTGGGAGACAGACGTCTAGTTTCATTCTGCATGTGCCTATCTAATTTTTCCAGCACTATTTGTAGAAGAGGATATACTTTCCCCAATGTAAGTTCTTGTTGGCTTTGTCAAAGATCTGTTGGCTGTAAATATATGGCTTTATTTCTGGGTTCTTTATTCTGTTCCATTGGTCTATGGGTCTACTTTTATATCAATATCATGCTGTTCTGATACTGTAGCCTTGTTATATATTTTGAAGTCAGGTAATGTGATGCCTACATCTTTGTTACTTTTTGCTAAGGATTAGTTTGGCTATTCAGGCTCTTTTTTTATTTTGCCTGAATTTTAGGATTTTTTTTCTAATTCTTTGAAGAATTACATTGATATTTGAATTGGAATAGGAATTGCATTGAGTCTATATATTGCTTTGGGGAGTATGGCCATTTTAATAATATTCTTTTGATCCATGAGTATTAGATGTTTTTCCATTTCTTTGTGTCATCTTTAATTTCTTTCACCAGTGATTTATAGTTGTCTTTGTAGACCTCTTTCCCCTCCTTGGTTAAATACATTCCTAGGTTTTGTTGTTGCTGTAGCTTTTGTAAATGAGATTGCTATCCTGATTTGGTTCTCAGCTCGATTGTTACTGGTGCATAGAAATGGTTCTGATTTTTGTATGTTGATTTTCTTTCCTCAAACTTTGCTGAATTCATTTATCAAATCTAAAAGCTTTTGGTGGAGTCTTTAGTTTTTTTCTAGATATGAGATCATATTATCAGCAGAGACAGACAATTTAACTTCTGCTTTTCCAATTTGGATGCTTTTCATTTCTTTCTCTTAACTGACTGCTCTGGGTAGGACTTTCAGTACCATGTTGAATAGGAGTGGTGAAAGTGGGCATTCTTGTCTTGTTCCAGTACTTAGAGGAAAGACTTTCAACTTTTCCTCATTCAGTATGACATTAGCTGTGGGTTAGTCATAGATGGCCTTTGTTATCCTGTTCCTTCTATCTAGTTTGTGGAGAGTTTTCATTATAAAAGGATGTTTAATTTTATCAAACTCTTTTTCTTTGTCTGTTGACATGATCATATGGTCATATGATTTTTGTCCTTCATTCTGTTAATGTGATGCATTATGCTTACTGGTCTGCATTTGTGGAACCATTCTTGCATCTCTGGTATATATCCTACTTGATTGTGATCTATTATCTTTTTGATGTGCTGTCAAATTTGGTTTGATAGTATTTTTTGAGGATTTTTGCATGTATATTCATCTGGGAGCTCAGTTTCTTGAGGCAAGATAAAGATATTGATGTGCCCCAAGAAGAATTGTAAGGGTTAAATGTTATAGTGTATCTAAATCAGCTGGCACAATGCAAGAACAATGTTTGTGTTTTGCTGCTGCTGTTGTTTTTAATAACAATACTGTCTATCACCACCACCACTACCACTATCATTATCATCTCTATTAGTTTTTATAGCATAGTGGGATTAAAAAATACAGGATTTGGAGTCAGACTATTTGCGTTTTTAAAATCAACTCAATTTCTCACTAACTGTATCACACTAGGCAAGTTACTTGGCCATTCTGAGGCTTAGCTTACACACGTATATGTAGAATAAGGGTCGCAGCAATGCCTACTTTACAAGGTTGATGTGAGGATTAAGTGAGGTATCACTGTTAAGTGTTTTGTACATTCCCTAGCATGCTGATAAAATATTTAATAATAAATATTCAAATATTAGCTGAGAAAAATATTTAATAATAATGATAGTAACTGCTCAGCTATAACTTCTGTAATTTTCTAGTTATAAGCTAAAGCTTTGGGAAAAATGGGAACTTCTGCTGTGGAACTTGGTAAAGCCATCTGTGAGTAGGTGTAAAGTAAATATCCTCTGATGTCGCCTGCCAGACAATTGTCTAGAGCCATTGCAATGGTCTTTGAAAGAAAACAAATGGAACATAGCAGGCTTTTGGCCTTCCTCCTCAGGACCTACATCTTGGCTCTGACTTCTGCCGACCAGCTGGCCAAATAAAGTCCAGCTGACTCTCTCCCCACTCTGTTCCTCACAATAGCAAATGGAGGAGAAAATACAAGAAGATGTTCTGGAAGAGGTATGAGGAAGCCTGAGACCCTATTGTCAATAAGGAAATTGCAACACCGATGAAAACATTCTGTAGGGAATAAGAGAAACTGAGATGTAATGGCCAGTAGGAATAAGTATTCTTTGTAGAAGCACTTCCCATTAGTTAAAATAGACTTCAGATTAAATGTGGCTCTCCTCACAGAATCTTATATTCAGGTGGGTGTACAGCTCAATGGTAGAGCATTTGACTGCAGAATCCTATTCGCAAGAGAAGGAGAACCTGGGGTTTCTCAATGGGTCAAAGGACTTATACTGTAGTGGTAAACCAAAAGCCACTCTCTTTACAAGCTATGTAACAAATTTTTTTTTTTTAATAATGTAACAAACTTTAAAGTCAGATGTACCTGGGTTCATATCCTATTTCTGCCATTAATGACGTGTCTGATTTGGGGCAACTTATTTCCACCCTCCATGTGTTACTTTTCTCATTTATAAATGGAGATGCTATTTGTTTCTCCCTAGTTATTGATGAAGAATGTAAGATAATGATGGGAAAGCCCTTAGCCTAATGTATGGTACTTGGTAATCATTCAGTAAATGTTAGCTGAATGAATAGTAAAAGGTAAGATTAATATCAATCTTAACTATTAATAAAGGCAAGATTATATTGAAATCTTGTCTCTGTAGCTGCAAGGATAAGAAAGACCTCTTCATCATTCTTGAATCTCAGTATGCAACAAGAGACCCAGACACAAATCAGCAGTGTCCCCAAAGGCCTCCATATAAGCTTCCTGTTTCAATCAGTAGCTGAGGAGGTGGCGATGGATGATCCCACCTGTTCTTTGTGTTTTCAAAGGTTAGAGACATGCCAAAGACATTCCATTCTTCTTTGATGATATATTAGTTTTTCTAAATCTGTCTTTTAATTCTGCACAGTTCTTTCTGAATAAAGAATTTACCAGACTTAGAAAAAGAACATTGAAATAGGAGTCTTTGTGGTTCTGTGACACCAAGATGCCATGTGACCTGTGGCTGGGGATGTACAGTTTTAGGTGTTCATTTTCCCCACTGGCAACACAAAGGCCCTTCATTAGATGAATTGGAAGGTCTCTGAGAGATTCAAATGTATGATTCTAAACTCCATTACTTTTCATTTATTTTGAATTTACATGACCAGAGCTTTACAATGAATATGGAAAAAAGATCACTTTTGAAGTATTGGGTTTAATCATAAGCCAAAGTTGCTGAGCATTTACCAAATGTCAGACACTGTTTCAGTCACAGGGGGTATAATGCTAAACAAAATAGGCAAAACATCATGCTCTCAGGAAACTGACACCCTAGTTGGTTTGATGTATGTGTTCATCTTTTCTTTGATATTCCTGATGTCATTCATGGGAAGCTGAATGGTGACCTTCCAGGGAGCCATAGGGATAAACCAAGCATTTTTTTTTACACTTAAGTAAATAATAGAATGTTAATATTTAGGGGTGCTTGGTTGTTCTTCCTTTGGAGTGGCCTGTCTTTCTAATGCACACCTGGGTTTCACAAACATTCATGAATATGGTACTAATATTTCATGTGAAGATTGGATTTGATAGTCAGAAAATTTGGGTCAGTGTCATAGCTTTGTTGTTTAATAGTGTATAACCTTGGTCAAATCACTTTAATTATCCTTACTTGTGGTTTTAGATCATTGATATTTACCACAAGACTCGGTTAAAGTAAATTCAGACATAAAAATGTTGTCCTGCTTTTTCATAAAGATCATATATGGTATTGGATGTAAAAGCATTTTTAAATAGTTTTATTCATCTTATCACTAAGCAAAGTGAACATGTTGTGGGTAGCCAGTCTTCTTATCTGTTCAAGTTATGTAATACTGACTAATAAAATACTTGAAAAATGAGTGTTATGAAACAACCATTTGTTAAGATCACAAATTCTGTAGGTGAAAAATTCCAACATCGCCCTTCAGGGATGGTTTGTCTTTAGCCTCTTGATGTCTGGGGACTCGAATGGAAGACTTGAGGACTGGGAGCTGAAGTCGTCTGTAGGTCTGTTCACTCACACATGTGGTGGTTGATGCTGGCTGTCAGCCTAAGTTTCTTTCCATGTGGGCCTCTTTGCATGGACTAGTGTGGGCTGCTTCCTGAATGGCTGCTCAACCCAGAGCAAACATTTCAAATAAAAAGAGTATGTAGAAGCTGTATTCTTTTTTCTTTTTGGTTTGGATACCTCTCTTTTTAAAAAGAAATTTGATTTTTCTTCAACTTTTAAGTTCAGGGGTACACGTGCAGGGTGTGCAGGTTTTGTACATAGTGTGCTGTGGTGGTTTGCTGCACAGATCAACCCATCACCTAGTTATTGAGCCCAGGGAGAGAGAAGCTGGATTTTTGTATAAGACATAGCCTCAAAAGTCACAAAACATCACTGTCAATGTGCTTTGTTGGTCAGAGCAGCCATAAGAGAGACAAGGTGCATGGGGAGGAGAAATGACTGTCATTTGATGGGAACAAGCAAGATTATAGAAGAGCATGTGGGATTTGAAATATTGCTGTAACTAGTTTTGAAAAATATAATCTGCCACAATCAGCCCTTTGGCCACAATAATTCACATTCTTCCCGCATGCATGTAAAATATACTAACCTCTCCATCTATCAGTGTCTATCAGTGTCCCATCCCATTATGGTATCAGGCTCAAGTTTGAGGTCTAGAATCTCATAATCTAAAACAAGTACAGGGATGAAAAATGTTCCATAGATACAGCATCTCAATATAGCTTCTTAGGTACAGTTTCTCTTAACCTATAAACTATGGAAATAATTGTCTTCCCCACATCCACCCAACATACCATGGTAGAACTGGCATAGGACAACCACTAAAGATAGTCTCATTTAAAAAATTAGAAGACATAAAGCACACAGCAATCACAGTTCATAAGAATTTTGAAATCCAACTAGGCATTTTTTTTTTGCTGGTTCTTTGACTGGTTCTACTTGAGAATGATTCTCAGAGGCTCTTAGCTGTGTTTCCTGAGGCATTCTTCCATTTCCTGAAGAAATAGCTGGCAGTGTTTTCCTTTGTATATGAGACAATAGAAGGGAATATAATATTTATCTTGTCAATGTTGTAGATTTTCTATTGATTTATTGAGGTTAACTCCACTAGATAAAAGCTACCAACCACCAATGTTACTGAAATAAGTCCTTACCTACCTTAGACTTATTGTAAGTCTGCAAGGGAACAATGCCCTTAAGATTTTTAGAAATCCCACATTTAAATAAAGAGGATCTTTGAGACATATCCCTAAGATCTTTGAATGGGATTTTGTATGTTTCAGACACCACCTTAAGTCTTTTTGAGATCTCAACAAAGGGTTTTAAAGTCACACCCTTGATTTTATCTGTAGACCATGGTTTCCAGACAGAATCAAAGACTTGATCTCTACACCAAAGCCATTTATTAGTTTTAGCATAATTTACCATCTGGAAAACCTGAGAATGAAAAACAATGTTATTTTCAAACCCAGAAAGTCCTAGCTCCTTTACATTCTTTTTATTAGCATTTCTCTATTTTCTTCCATTTAACATAGAGGGCTCTAACAGCCTACAGTACATGTGGCACCTTCAATAAATACCCTAACTGGAAATTTCTATGGCTCAATTATCTAGACCAGTCAATACATTTTCTACCTTCCATGTTATCGCAGGTAATAGTGTTTCTAAACTTTCTGCCAGTATTTTCTTTCTTTTGGTTTCCAATAACACTTTTATTTATTTATTTCCACTCTTAGAATCTTCTTAAAGGCCATCAAATTTCATTGACAGACTTGTTGGGACTCTTTAGATTTTCACCAACACTCTCCTCAATATCTTTCTAGTCTCTATTAATCTTCAAATCCCAAAGTCATTTTTTTTTTAGGTAGTTTTGCTATGACAGCACCTTATTTCCAGGCCTAAAATATTTGTTTAATGCTATGTAACCAATTATGTTGAAATTTAGGATATATAAAACCCATTTATTATGTTCATGGATTAACTGAATCATGAATTTAGACAGGGAATAGAGGATGACTTGTCTCTTCATGAGTGTGGGGCCCCAGCTAGAAGATTCATTCTGAGGGATGGAATCATCTGAAGGCTTGTTGACTCTCATAGATGGTGGTAGATAAAGGTTGTTGACTGGAAATTCAATTACACTGGACATGAGCTTCTCTGTGTTATCCTTTTGTGTAGGTGAATGTGGGCCTTTTCATAGCATAAGGGTTGTCTTCTTTAAGCATTAAACTGTTATGTGCCTATGGCAGAAATAAAAAGACCAAAAGATATTGTGTAATATGATAATAAAAAGGCCTTCAGTTTTTTTCCTAATCACAAGTATGCACTCTTAACTACTAGTGATTAAATCTAACCATTACTAACTTCATTGTGTCTGTCAAAAATGCTCTATGCATATACCAACATATACTTACTTCTATTATATTCTATTGAGTCTCTAAGTTCTAAAACCCTTTCTTATTTATCCATATTGCTAGGGTTATAAATCAAAAACTACTCTTGTAGTTTTTCTCTTGCAAGTTTTTATGAGTCTTTTTCTTCAAATTTGCTATATGTATGGGTTGACTAAGCTAAAATATATCTGTGTCTCCAACCACACACTGATGGCAGAAAGTAGAGAAGAGGTTGACTGTATTCTGGAATATCAGAGTGGCCATTTAGGAGGAGAATAGTGTCCCTTGATGACCAAGAATGGGTTTTGTTTTGTTCTTTCATGTTTAATTTTTTAAAAAGTTTGGTAGGGCAGATAGAAAACTCATATGAGGATTTTTACTTAAGTATGATCATCTCAGGACACCTCAAGACTTAATGATTAAGGGATGGAGGGGAAATGTGTTTCAGGTTTCTGATAGATGCTATGTAGTGGAAAGAACTCTAAGTTAATATTTTAGAGACTTTGGTCCTGGATCTTCCTTTTGAGAAGCTTTGTGACCTTGAACAAGTCTCCTTTCCTTTAAGCACTTTCCTTTAAGTGATATAAAGAGGTTAGAGTTAAACTCTTCTACTAAAAATATGATCCATAAAATAGCAGCATCCATATCACGTGGAAGCCTGTTGAAATCTAGAATTTCTCTCCAGAACTACTACATCTGATTCTCATATTAAAGTCTTCAGGTGGTTCACATTAAATTTGGAAAAGCACTGAACTAAAGGATCTGTAAGGTCCCTTTCTATTCTAATTTTGTAGGACTGAGAGAACTTAAAGGAGAAAGATAAGAAGGAAACACAGCAACAGTGATATTGATAATTCATTCCTTCTGAAAAAGTCAAAGATTTTCTTTCTTTCTAGTTGAAAACTAGGGTGGCAAAAATGCTGAATGATACAAGGTTGCCTGTTGTATTTCGTGATCTGTAGCCCTTTTGTAGTTTCTAGCCAGAGCCTTTTCTGCCTCACTTGCTGTTCTCATTAGTCAGGTTCTCAAGGTAGCTTTCAAGAATTCTGTTAGAAACAAGCTAGGAAAAGTAAAGTGACCTACCAACGATCATGCTTTAAGGCAGTGCTGAAAACACCAGTCATAATAGATGACAACAGTATTCCAGAAAGTGTCTCAAAAGATGTAAAAGATTTAGTTAAATGAAGCCTAGAACAGTAAGTGGTGTTTGGGGTGATTTAACAAATGGTAGAATAAATAAAAGAAAGGGAGATACTTTATTCCTCTTATAAAAACATTTTATACTTCCTCATTGCAGCCCACTATGTGGACATACTAGGAGCCTATTATGGTGAATTTATTCTTTCTTTGATCTTTCCAATAAATATTTATTGGGCACCTATTAGGTGTCAGACCTTGTGCTGTAAAAAAAAAAAAAGGACAGAAACTTCATTCTTTTATTTTTTATAGTTAAGATATAATTCACATACCATATGATTCATATATGTAAAATATGAGCTTAATCACTTTCACTGTATTCGTCAACATGAATAATCATCACCAGAGTCAATTTGAGGACACTTTCATCACCTGAAAAAGAAGTTCTATTCCATTTAGCCATCACTCTCCTATCTCCCTTTGCCCCAGCCCTGAGCAATTACTGACTACTTTCTGTCTACAGAGATTTCTCTATTCTGGACATTAGATATAAATGGAATTATGTGATGTGTGGTCTTTTGTGACTGGCTTCTTTTCACTTGGCATAATATATTCAAGGTTCATTCATGTTGCATGTACCATACTTCATTCCTTTCATAGACAAATAGTTTCTTTTAAATAGATGCACTGCATTTTTCTTATCCATTTATCAGTTCATGAGCATTTGAGTTTTTTTCACCTTTTGGGTATTATAAGTAATGCTCCAATAAATATTCACATGCAAGTTTTTGTGTGGACATATATTTTCATTTCTCTTGGGTGTGTACCTAGGAGCGAAACTGATAGATCATACAATAATTCTACATTTTATCACTAAACAAACAACTATCAGACTGTTTTCCAAAGCGGCAGCATGAAACTTCACTCCTAGCAAACTTAAAGAAATGGAGTTGAATTGGAGGTGGTAGTATGTGAGATATTTGACAACATGTAATCTGTCTCTCATCACCCCATCCATTTCATTTTTCCCACCTCCATGTGTATATGTTTCTTTCTTTCTTTCTTTTTTTAAAGAATGAAAGAAAGAAAGAGGAAGAGATTTTAGAAAAAGAGAGAAAAGGAGAAAGAAAGAAACAGCAAAAGAAAGAAAAAAAAGAATGAAAGAAAGAAAGAGGAAGAGAAAGAGGGAGAGAGAATGGGATTCTTCTTTTATTGCCCAGGCTAGAATACAGTTTAAAATGGGGATTAAAAACCTCTTTTATGCCAATAATTGTGTTTAACAATGGAGACAGGAAGGAATAGG